>OX637532.1:55873882-55976348 GCA_951800035.1 Linnaemya tessellans | reverse complement strand
TATTTTTCTTATGGAATTCAACATCACTTAACGTTAAAATTCTCTCTATAAGATTCTTGGCCGTATTAATTATCATCCTCTTTGGATGTTTTGAATAATAATTAATAATTCTGCCAGATGATGTTGGTTTCTGGAACCAATCTATTGATAATCCATTTTCCTTTTTTAATACCAATGTATCTAAAAAAGAAAGTTTCGAGTTTTTTTCTTTTTCAATTGTGAATTGTATATCAGGGTGAAAAGAATTAAATGTTGATAATATATTATCTATATCACTTTCTGAAAGAATACAAAACAAATCGTCAACATATTTTACTAAAAACTTTGGTTTATTAGTCAATTTACTAATGCATTCATCTAATAATTTTTCCATTACTATATCAGCTATAACCGGAGAGGCTGGAGATCCCATAGGAAGACCCTTATTTTGTTGATACATTTTATCTCTACATTGAAAATATCTACTATCCACTATACAAAACTTAACTATACGTTCAAAAAAGACAGCTTTATGTTCACATTGCTTTGATTCAGATCATTATCCTGATTTTGAAAATATTTCAATTTTAAATACAGAATTTAATTACAAACGTAGATATATGCTAGAAATGTTACAAATTATAAATGTTCCTATAGATAAGAGAATGAATTTCAGAATAGACACAGTCAATGTTGCACAATCTTATAGATATTTGTTACACAAAAATAATAACAGAATTTAGGACAAAAATATATTATATGTATATATAATAATTCTTTTGTTCATGTTAGAGTATTTATTACACATTATATATGGGTATATGTGTATGTATGTATATATATATATGTATGTGTGTTGTACATATGGATATGTGTGTATGTATATATGTATGTATGTGTGTATATATGTATATGTATGTGTATATGTATGTATTTATGTATGTATGTATGTATGTATGTATGTATGTATGTATGTATGTATGTATGTATGTATGTATGTATGTATATATGTATATATGTATGTACGTATGTATGTATGTATGTGTATATATGTATGTATATGTGTATGTATGTGTATATTTATAAGTGTGTGTATATGTATATATATGTATATATATGTGTATGTGTATATGTATGTTATATGTGTATGTTTATTGGAATTTATTGTTTATGTTGTTTTTATGTAAAACATTTTCATTTTTGAATACATTACACATATGTACATACATATTTATAAAAAAATTGTTTTTGGCAGTTATATTTTTTTATAAAAATTTGTAATATATATTAACTGATTTTTCATTGTTTTTTGTTATATTAAAATAATATGAATGTATTTGTGTTGGTTAAAATATTTAAAATCATCCATGTATGTTAAAAATTTTTTGTATTTTTCAATTTACATTATGTTAATATTTAATAACATAATATTTAGAATTATTTTATGTTATTAACATTTTGTATTTGTAGTATTTAAAATTCAGTGACACACGATGTGTTTTTTCATTGTTTTTTATGTTAATAATATCAAAGCTATGTATTATATATAATAACATTTTATTTTTGCATATTACAATTTTTTATGTAATTTTTCACTAATATTAGTTAATATTCATATATATAAACATATAGACTTATGTAGTTATTTCACATGTAGGCAATTTTTCAATTTTTATGATACACATTGTTTTTTTAGAATTGTAATCAAAAAATTTTTTTCAATTGAAAGAAAACAACAAATTATAACAAATTCCTGAAGAAGTTAACCAAAGGCTAACGAAATATCGAAAAATATATATATATATATCATAAAGACCTTAAGCTTAAAAAAGATTGTATTATTATATAAAAAATAGGTCGAAAAATTAGAAAAAAGCAAATGTATATAATTATCCCAAACATTTATTTTTAGAGTTTTATGACAAAGGTGAAATGTTTCCCCCACAGCCCTTGCTAGAGCGACCCCGCCAAAATACAGTTCCTATACCCTCCAAAGAGAATTGTTATGAAGTCTAAGACGGTCTAGCAATGCCCATACGTTCGTCTGTGGAAAACATGATATTGTATATATTTGAACCCCGCCCCCTTTAGTGGGCGTTGACGTACGATATTATATAAAGGAACTCTGTCCCACCAAGTTAAACATTTCAAATTCACTTACTAAATATTTGGAGGGTATTTAAGATTCGACCCGGTCGAATATAACGTTTTTACTTGTTATATTTTCTTTTGTTTTATCATCCGTAATATATTAAATGAATGTTCAGCAATGAAGAAAAACTTTCCATGACGTTTCGTGTGTGAACGTAAATGCAGGTTCGAAAGAAATTTGAAGAAAAACTGATCAAGTATACCTGATGTGTGTGAAAGAGGGCTTAGTTTAATACACAAGTTATTTTAATACACAGCAAGCCAACACTTATCTATTCATGTATGTATATACATATGTACATAATTTTGCTTTTGTTGTACATGAATACTCGTTCATACGGGCTAATTTTTGCTTTTTGTATTTGATTCATGATAGAAATACCTGTTGCTTAGCAGAACTTTTTTATTCATCATCAAAACAATATTTATTTAAAACAAGTAAAAACGTTATATTCGACCGGGTCGAATCTTAAATACCCTCCAAATATTTAGTAAGTGAATTTGAAATGTTTAACTTGGTGGGACAGAGTTCCTTTATATAATATCGTACGTCAACGCCCACTAAAGGGGGCGGGGTTCAAAAATATACAATATCATGTTTTCCACAGACGAACTTATGGGCATTGCTAGATCGTCTTAGACTTCATCACAATTCTCTTTGGAGGGTATAAAAACTGTATTTTGGCGGGGTCGCTCTGGCAAGGGCTGTGGGGGAAACATTTCACCTTTGTCATAAAACTCTAAAAATAAATGCTTGGGATAATTACATATATACAAAATTAAAATTTCTTTTTTTTGATAGGGTCATTTAGAGGGCAAAGGGGTAGAGGGGGTAGGGCAGAAACAGGTAGACATAAAACTCTAAAAATAAATGCTTGGGATGATAATACACAAAATAAAATAAAAAATTTATTTATTTTTAATAGGGTCATTTAGAGGGCAAAAGGGGAGGAGGGGGTTGGGCAGCAACAGGCAGTCATAAAACTCTAAAGATAAATGCTTGGGATGATTATATACAAAATTTAAAAAAAAAAATTTTTTTTGGCAGGGTCATTTAGGGGGCAAAGGAAAAGGGGGGGGGGCGGGGAATAGGGCAGAAATCGGCAGTCATAAAACTCTTAGGATAAATTCTTGGGATGATTATATACAAAATTTAAACAAAAATTTTTTTTTTGGTAGGGTCATTATGGAGCGAAGGAAGAGGGGTGGGGGGGGGGGTAGGGCAGAAATCGGCAGTCATAAAACTCTAAAGACAAATGCTTGGGATGATTATTTACAAAATTAAAAAAAAAAAATTTTTTTTGGTAGGGTCATTTAGGGGCAAAGGAAGGGGGGGGGGGGGTACGGCAGAAATCGGCAGTCATAAAACTCTAAAGATAAATGCTTGGGATGATTAGATACAAAATTTAAAAAAAAAAATTTTTTTTGGTAGGGTCATTTAGGGGCAAAGGAAGGGGAGGGGGGGGGGGTAGGGCAGAAATCGGCAGTCATAAAACTCTAAAGATATATGCTTGGGATGATTATATACAAAATTTAAAAAAAATTTTTTTTTTGGTAGGGTCATTTAGGGGGCGAAGGGGAAGGAGGGGGTAGGGCATAGTAGTACCAGGTTTCGTCTCAGCTTCGTCATTCAAGCTTAAAATTTTTATTTTTAAGGAATGTAGGCTTAAGTAAAACGATTTGTTAAATTTTTATGCTATTTTAGCCTATAATAACGCCCACTAAAGCGGGCGGGGTCAAAAAATATTTTTATTTTATTTTATGGCTCCAAGCTTAAGGCGTTGGACCGTATTTGACATAAAAATATATCATGTGCTTAACAAAATAACCAAAAAACTTTGAATATTTTTCTGTATTCTAGAGTTTCTTCCAGGCAAAGGGTCAGAGAAGAATTGGGTTGCCTGAAAGGAAACTTTAATTCCGACAACTCACAATATGAGTTGTTGCAATTAAGGGTAAATAGGGATGAATGAGTTGGGGTTTCCTTGGGCTGGTTAGGAATGAGAAGCTCACCTTTTTTTTTACTTTAAGCAAAGAAGTTGAATCGGTAGATATGTATGTAACGTTAAATTAGATTTTATTCAATAATTAGTTTGGTTTGTTACTGGGTAATTTTCCCTTTTTCATTTGGAGGTTGTATGCATTTAGTTGACAGAATTCAATGGTTGGTAAGTATGTTTGTTTCATTGGTAAGTAATATGTAGGTATAATATTCACATTTATTTAATTTTAAGTATTTAATTTTCTTTACATACATATGTAGGTATAATATTCACAGTTATTTAATTTTAAGTATTTAATTTTCTTTACATACATATGTAGGTATAATATTCACATTTATTTAATTTTAAGTATTTCGATTTTCTTTTCTTTAATGTTAATTTTACAATATGTAGGTACGCATTTATTTAATATAATTTCACAAAATTTAAATGTAGATATAGGGATTTCTTTAATTTTAATTTGGTTATAATATGAGGGATTTTAATTTAAATTATTTTACACTTTTACTATATATAGATGTAGGTAATTGTTGAATTATTTGTGACAGTTATTAACAGTCTCTTTGCACAAATTATGTATACAGTTGTAGATCACTTGGGGTTATTACTTGGTTGATGGTTAACGAATGAATGCTGGTATAAATTTTGACTGCTCTTTCTTGTTTCTTTTATTCCTTGTGTTTCAGTTTTTATACCCTCCAAAAAAGAATTTGGAGGGTATATTCACTTTATCATTCCGTTTGTAACGCATCGAAATATCCATCTCAGACCCCATAAAGTATATATATTCTTGATCAGTGATGAAATCTAAGACGAACTGAGCATGTCCGTCCGTCCGTCCGTCCGTCTGTGGAAATCACGATTCAGTCCAAACGAAAAGAGCTAGACTCTTGAAATTTGGCATAAATATATTTTAAAACTTAGAGCAGGTTAAGTTCGAAGATGGGCTAAATCGGGCAAGAGGGAAAAAAGTTCCCCTAAGAAGAACTAAACCAACCCAGAAAAAACAACATAATTTTTAAAGTTTTTTGGTTATTTTGTTAAGCAAATGATATATTTTTATGTCAAATACGGTCCAACGCCTTAAACCAGGGCTCCTCAGCCATTACACTCCAGATACGAGTGCCAATTGGATTTTCTACACGTATTCACATACGCAACACGAACAGTAACGAAATTCACATCAATGAGAGAAGAGAAAATAAAAATTTTATTCAGAGACAACAACAAACGCATGACTAAATTTTCAACCCGCGTTGCCATCGTTCGATTTTTTGTATTCTTGGATGGATGAATTTATATATATATTATGATTTTTAGTAATTTTGTATTATACAAATATGGTTCTATAATATTTTATATCTCCATTGGAAGATAGTATTGTCTATAATATAATATTTTAATATAAGCCTTATGAAAATTTTCTACAGAGGAACTTTTTTTTTAAATCGAAAGAAATGTTATTTACTCAGTTGCACGAGTATTTTAAAATTTTTGGTACATTATCTTTACACCATTTACAGTTTTATTTCCGAATTTTCTTATCATATTTTTCTTTCCACGCTTATTTCGACTAAATACTTTTTATATGGGCTTTGACAGCATTTCGGTCGAAATTGTGAATAGAATATAGGCTATAGAAACAAAAATCAATTTCACACATTTATAAAAGTGAAAACTAAGTTTGCCTGCTTATATTATTATCAATTTGATTTTGTGATCAACGACAACACCTTTAAATGTTCTTTCTTGTTCACATAGTTGCCAGACAAAATAGATGCAATATCGCCAAATTTTGGAGAAAAAACATCAAAATCTTCATATTACTTTTTCAAATCGTTAATGTGAAATTATTACGGTAGTTTTATGAAAAATACCTCAACATTTCTACAGAATTAAAAAATGCTTTCAATTTTTCATATAAAACGGTGTTATTTTGACAAAAATATTTAAAAACAATGAGTAAGTTCAATTTGAAGTATACGTAAAATAAGAAATTGCTTCTGTTTAATATTTTTGTTCCTAAAAATTTTTTTATTGCAAAAAGTTTTATGGGGGGAAGAGGGTTTCAACGTCTAGTAGCGTCCTTATATAGAATTTTTTCAAAATTACAAACATTTTAATAGATGAATTGACTTGAAAGCAAATTTTTTGATTTGTAAGTCTTTTTTATAATATATGTCTTTTCTCTTAATTAAAAGTAAGAACCAAAATGTTTTGATTCCACTTATATATTTAGATTTTTTTACTCCTCTATTATAATTTCCTGGACTTGGTCTTTTAAATATTTCGTTCAAATTTAATATTTAAATCACGTTATTTTTAAACAGAAATAACGGAACACAATATTTTTGTCAGATAAAATGGCAATATATAAGTCAAAATATTCCAACATTATGTACATTAATAAATTCGGAAAAAAATTTAAAATAATTTTAGCCTTATTAATTTTCGCCTGTATTAATTAAATGTAAGAAATACATATTAATGAAAACTTTATTTAAATATTTCATGTCATTTTATTTTTGGCATAAAAAGTCGTAAAAATGACGTCGTCTGGCAACATTATTTGTACGCTCTTGCTTAAAAAAACAGTCACTAACACATGAAAAATTCACAAATACATTATACTTAAATATTTTCTCCCATTGAGGAGCCCTGCCTTAAACTTGGAGCCATTAAATAAAAGAAAAATATTTTTTGACCCCGCCCATTTCAGTGGGCGTTATTATAGGCAAAAATAGCATTAAAATTTAACAAATTGTTTTACTTAAGCCTACATTCCTTAAAAATAACACTTTTAAGCTTTAATGACGAAGCTGAGACGAAACCTGGTACTACTCTGCCCTACCCCTTCCTTCCCCTTCGCCCCCTAAATGACCCTACCAAAAAAAATTTTTTTTTTAAATTTTGTATATAATCATCCCAAGCATTTATCTTTAGAGTTTTATGACTGCCGATTTCTGCCCTACCCCCCCCCCCCCCACCTCTTCCTTTGCCGCCTAAATGACCCAACCAAAATTTTTTTTTTTTATATTTTGTATATAATCATCCCAAGCATTTATCTTTCGAGTTTTATTACTGACGATTTCTGCCGTACCCCCCCCCCCCCTCTTTCTTTGCCCCCTAAATGACCCTACCAAAAAATTTTTTTTTTTTAAATTTTGTATATAATCATCCCAAGCATTTATCTTTAGAGTTTTATGACTGCCGGTTTCAGCCCTACTCCCTCTCACCCCTTTGCCCTCTAAATGACCCTATCAAAAAAAAAAAATTTATTTTTGTATATAATTATCCCAAGCATTTATTTTTAGAGTTTTATGACAAAGGTGAAATGTTTCCCCCACAGCCCTTGCCAGCGCGACCCCGCCAAAATACAGTTTTTATACCCTCCAAAGAGAATTGTGATGAAGTCTAAGACGGTCTAGCATTGCCCATACGTTCGTCTGTGGGAAACATGATATTGTATATTTTTGAACCCCGCCCCCTTTAGTGGGCGTTGACGTACGATATTATATAAAGGAACTCTGTCCCACCAAGTTAAACATTTCAAATTCACTTATTAAATATTTGGAGGGTATTTAAGATTCGACCCGGTCGAATATAACGTTTTTACTTGTTTACTCGTTGATTTTGTGGTTGTTGCCAGATTATTTCGGCAACTATTATTGTCCAAATAGAGTTTGGACATGGCGCGGCCTCGGCTTGATTAACCTTTCGTTTGAGCACAGAGAATGTTGACTAATGATCTGATTGCTTCTACAATTACATCAGTGTCCCTTATTGCTGGTGATTTCGCGTTTTGGCTGCTTCTTGCCTGCTTAGGCGTGCAAGACTTTGCGTTGTGGTCTGGTGATCGTCGAATCGGACCCCTTTTTTTGTACTTCCTTTGCTTAGGTTGCTTCGGTTTCCGTCCTGCAGATTTATGTAGCAACGTGTGGTGGTACTGACCGCATTTTTTGCATGTATCGGGGGAGGTACAAGCTCGTATATCGTGACTAATAGCGAGACAATTAGTACAGCAGCGATGTCGCTCTACAGCGTCGTGGCGTCTCTTTATCGTCATCCCTAAGAATTTATTGCACACCCTTAGGCCATGAAATTTTTTGCACAGTACACACTTGTGCACTTCTGATTCACGCCGTCTCTTGTGTCGTGTGCGGAGCTCCAACGGGCGTGTAGATGCTAGTCTCCGGTTTGGTCTGACACTAAATGACAAAACAAACAAACATTAATTAGTGATAGAACCTATGTGTAAATTAGCGAATTCATGACATTTCTTATTTATAACAGTATTGAGAAACATTTTGAGTGAAATTAAGTGGTATGCAGAGTAATTATGAGCTGTAAAAGGAAACCTTTGATACTCGAACACTTTGCTAGTTTTCTTCCTTCAAAAGGGGAAGGACGCACAATTTTACGATTGGACGCTTTAGTATTCCTGAGGTCGTGCGTATATCGGCAACCCGCACATTTCCATCTGCGCCAGGATACGTTTTTTCTACGCGACCAAGTCGCCATTCTTGGGGTGGTAGTAAGTCATCCTTCACTACTACGAGATCACCTATCCGCAGATTGGGACTGGAATTTCTCCATTTGTAGCGCTTGTGAAGTGACTTCAGGTAGTCCTCCTTCCATCGGATGGAAAATTGAAGATGTAATGCCTTCAGTTTTTCCCACCTATTAATGACGGACATATCTTGAGAATTCGGATCAGGAAACGCCATCATTGGAGCACCCCTCAAGAAATGTCCTGGAGTGAGGGCGGTTATGTCCGAAGGATCATCTGACAATGCGGAGATCGGGCGAGAATTTAGAATACCTTCTATCCTAGCTAGAAGGGTAGAGAACTCCTCAAAATTGAACCTTTGTGCTCCTGTTACTCTTTTGAAATGAAATTTAAAACTCTTGACAGCAGCTTCCCATAAACCGCCCATGTGCGGAGCGTATGGTGGTATAAATTTCCATTCAAACCCGTGAGATATGTATTTTTGAGCAATGTCTTGGGATGCGCTATTGAGAAACTTGGAAAATTCTCGTTTAAGTTCTCGGCTCGCACCAAGAAAATTCCTGCCATTGTCAGACATAACCCTGTGGGGAAGGCCCCGCCTCCCAACAAATCGGGTAAAAGCTGCTTGGAAGGCTTTAGCGGATAAATCAGAGCATGCTTCTAAGTGCACAGCTTTGGTGCTGAAGCACACGAAGACACATGCGTATCCTTTAATGAAGCTGGATTTACGTAAAGATGATATTTTAAGATCAAAGGGTCCTGCAAAATCTATTCCAGTTGTGTGAAATGGTGGTGATAGAGTACACCTTGCAGCAGGTAATGAGCCCATGATTTGGGAGCAAAGTTGCTGTTTGTAAATTATACAAATCTTGCATTATCGAATTATGAATTTAACTCTGGGCTTGAGTCTTGAGACATAGAACTCGGATTGTACTATTCTACAGACTAGGCTACACTCTGCGTGAGCTAGTAAGTTATGTATGAATTTGAGATATAACTGGCATAGCTGTGAATTTCCTGGCATTATCACAGGGAATCTTTCATTGTAGGGTAGAGACGCTTGAGCCAATCGACCATTTACTCGCATAATTGACTCTTTATCTAAAAATGGATGTAAATTTGACAATGGGCTCTTATTGCCGACAGATTGGGTGCTACTCAGTAACTGGTACTCTTCTCCATAAACTCTTTTTTGGGCCAGCATGATCAAACGAAACTTTACCCATACCATTTCCGCTTGTGTTAAATTTCCATGGGAGACTGGAATGCCATTTAATGAGGTTTGAACTTTTGAGCATCTATAGGCAAAGCGAAATATATAGCATATAACCCGTAAAGCCCTGTTATACGAGGAAAATCTACACAGAATGTCCTCTGATTTAACCTCAGTATATAGAGTCTGAACTTCATGCTCTGCACCTTTAACTACACTAAGTGGATTTCGCTTTGGCCATCCTGATTTTGGGTTTTGTAACCAGGAAGGTCCTTGCCACCAGAGTGAGTTGGTAACGAGATCCTGTGGTTTGCAGCCACGTGTACCTAAGTCCGCTGGGTTTTCATGGCTAGGGACATGATGCCATAAAGCATCAGCGGTATGAGCATGTATTTGGGATATCCGATTCGCCACGTAGGTTTCCCATGAGGAAGGGGGTTTAGAAAGCCAACCTAAAACTATGGACGAATCGGTCCACAAATGGATTTCAGTGATTTTTAGCTTAAGGGAGGATATGGTGTAATTGACCAGATTTGCTAATAATACTGCTCCATTTAGTTCTAGGCGCGGGAGACATACAGTCTGCACCGGAGCTACTTTACTCTTTGCCACTAATAAATTGGTGAAAATTACATTCGAAGAGGTTTCACATCGAATATATATAGCTGCACAGTATGCTGCTTCCGATGCACCTGAGAACCCGTGTATGGAAACTGAATCCTCTGGAGTGTATTGTAACCAGCGCGGGATAGTGATTTCTTCCAGATGCGTAAAGTCATGGAGGAGGCTATTCCATTTACTTAAAGATATTGCTGAAATTTCGTCATCCCAGTCTAGCCCCTCTAGCCACAATTGTTGCATAAGAATTTTTGCGCGGATGACTATTGGCGCTAGCCATCCTGCCGGATCAAAGATTTTTGCTACCGTGGAAAGCACCTGTCGTTTAGTGATTTTGCCGGACTGTTCAAAAGGAGAAAAGTTATATCTGAACCTGTCCGTGAGCGCATTCCACCCGATACCAAGAGTTTTGGTAGCACTTGTGGTGGGAAACCTTAGAAAGTCTGAGTCATAAAGATCTTCCTTTGGTAAATGGGAGAGTAGCTGCAGATTATTTGCTGTTATCTTTTTTAATGGGAACCCAGCTGATTTGAGAGCCTGAATGAGTTGAGTTTGGCCAGCTTGAGCCTCTTCTAATGAGTGACCGCCAGATAATATGTCATCAACATATGTTTCATTGCGCAAAATGGAAGATGCTTTGGGGTATTTGGATTCGGAATCGGAAGCAAGTTGGGAAAGGGTCCGAATCGCTAGATAAGGCGCACAGTTAACTCCGAAAGTTACTGTCTTTAACTCATAGTCTTTAATGGGGCCATCTGCTTGAGGCTGGAATAAAATTCGCTGGAAAGGCTTATCGTCTGGGTGTATCAGGATTTGACGATACATTTTCTGTATATCGCCATTGAAAACATATCTATACTTCCTCCAATTAATTATAACAGACATTAAATCGTTTTGTAGAGTAGGGTATACAAAACGTCATTGAGCAAAAATTGTGATTTTGACTTTCTCGACGCGTTAAACACCACTCTCACCTTTGTCGTTTTGTGCTCAGGACGAACGACTGCGTGATGAGGTAAATAGTAAGAGCCGTATTTTCCGTTGGAGATTATTTCTCCAGAATGAACTTCTTCCATGTGGTCGAGCGCCAAGTATTCGTCTAAAACTTCCTTGTACTGCTCTCCGAGTTCAGGGTTTTTTAATAAATTTCTTTCTAAACTCGAATATTGGGCTAGTGCAATGAAGCGGGATGAACCAAGAAAAGCCCTTTCAGGAAACTCAGCTTTAAAGGGTAGTCTAACTACATACCTTCCATTAGCGTTGCGAGAGGTGGTTTCAGAATATAGCTTTTCACAGAGTTCATCCTCTGCTGATTTTATCCTGGCGCCTGGAATTTCTTCTTGCTCCCAAAATTTTCTCAGAGTTTGATTGAGCTCAACAATGTCTGCTGCGAAAACAGAAGTTGTAAACGTTTGTACAGATCGAGTTATTATGGGACCACTGAGAACCCATCCGAAGACCGTATTGTACGCGGATGTTTGACCACAGATGTTCTTTTTTATTCCATCAATATTGAGGAAGTTCTCATAATCATTGCCTAGAATAAGATCTATTTGCGATGATTTATTAAAAGTGGGGTCTGCTAGATCTAATTCTATGAGTTCCTTTGAGGGCGGGGTTTCGAAATTAAAGGCAGGCAGTCATTTTGTTACTTGGGGTAATACCATTGCTCTGACTTGGACCCGCAAATTGTATCGTTTTGCGAACAGGGTGAATTCACATTCTTTATCTGCGTGTTGCGTTTGACCCCCAATCCCTACAATTTCAAAATGAGATTTTTTATAGGGAAGCTGGAGACGAGCTCTAATCCGCTCGGTTAAAAATGTTCTCTGTGAGCCGGGGTCAATTAGAGCTCTAATGGTGAAAACCTCACCTTTATGCTCAATTTGAGTAAGAGCGGTGCGTAATAGAACATTTCCTGTGCTTGTTGAAAAATTAGCTTGAATTTGGTTTGAGGTGCTTGGCATCTCATCGTGAGCCACATTATTCACGATTTGCGTTACATTTGCTGATGATTCATGCAACCGACCGCTATTTTCTGACGCTCTTCCCTTTTGCGCATCACTGTAATTATGAGCGGGTATAGGAGTGTTTTGCTTCATATGTAACAGAGTGTGATGCGTTTTCTTGCAATATATGCACGTGTGTTTGCTACCGCAATTCGCCTTCAAATGGGATTGTGCTAGGCAGTTATTGCAAAATTTGTTTTTGAAAACGTAATCAACTCTTTGTTGCACACTAAACGCTCTAAACTTAGGACATAATCTTAAAGAGTGGTTTTCTGCGCATAGTTTGCATAATAGGTTATTATAGTGCTCGTGAGTCGTATATGTCTGTACCTTCGAGAGAGTTGGTTTCGACAACGTGAAACAATCCTTGGAAGATTTTATACTATGTAAACGCTCTACTGCCTCGTACCTATCAATGAGAAATTGTGACATTTGAGTCCACTTTGGAAGATCCCGAGGACTCGGAAGCGACTGCTCCCACAGCGCTAGCGTGACATCTGGCAACTTTGTAGATATTAATCGAATTAGTATTGGGTCCTAACTATCTACTTGTACGCCTAGAGCTTTCAGGGTGGCTAAAGAGTCATTTACCGCTGATTGAATTCGTTGTATGGAGCCACTATCTTCACTAGTTGCCGCGGGAATATCAAACAATATTTTAATTTGGTTGTCTACCAATACTCGTTTGTTCTCATAGCGAGTTCTTAAAGCGTCCCATGCTAACTCGAAATTCTCATGAGACAATGGGTATCTTTTCACGATATCTCCCGCTTCTCCTCTCGTTTTATTTCGCAGGTGATACAGTTTGGTAACGGGGGTGAGTCTGGAGTGATTTATGTACACCGCGGTGAACATGTCACGAAAAGAGGGCCACTGCTCATAGCTTCCTTTAAACACTTCAGTGTCACAGGGTGGAAGTTTTATGCAATTACCCGAATAATCTTGGTTTGCGTTTTGCAAATAGTTTACATTGGGAACTAAGTACCGAGATGTTGACTGAAGCGCCGGGCTCTGTGGTGATTCTAGTCGTAATGCTTTCAGTTGTTCCGTTATCTGACCATGACAGTGGAAGTAAGCGGTTACGTGGGCTGCGTAATCGATTTTAGAAGATTGCTTGAACTCAGGTTCGACTGAGCCATCACTAGATAGCATGAGTTCTTGATAAGAGGCTTCTACTTTTTTATATCTAGATTCTAGATCTCTTAATTTAATTTCTAAAATTGACTCTGATTGCTCTTCTCTTTCAGTTTTACTTAATATGTCGCAAAAATGAAGTAAATTCTCGCAATCAAATATGAAGAGATCTTGGATCGGATTTATCGACGATCTCTCGGAGATGGAGTGATTTGGTTTGGTAGCCATTGATTGTATCCAGATGCAATAGAAAAGTTGAAGGGTGGATATATAGAGCAAGGTATATAAAGCAAAGAGTAAATATGAATTCTAAGGGAAGTTTGTCGAAATATCAAGTAAACTACTTATATCCCAACACGAGTCACAATTATTAATTAAAGTAATATATTTACTTGGGGAAAGGGATTTAAACTTACGCAAATTTATTTTCGATAAATGCTATGGGATTGTACAAATTCCCTCGGGATCGTTGAGAGATTTCTACAATGGTTTTATGTGATTAAGATTGGTGCACTATGGTAATACTGTAACGACACTCTCTGGCTGGTGGCTGGGGTAAGCTCAGCGGAGTCCAGTGTCGGGTCACATAAATTTATGAACAACACAAAGTCAAAGATTTGGTTTTAGTTCTTTATTAAAAATGGATGTTCACAATCCTTATACTAATTTCTTAAGCCTATAGCTAGTAGTTTTGTTCCCTGTGCTACTGAATGTCGCAGACTTTTGGGCTAGTGCCGGTATGATAGTAGTCGTGGGCTATCTTGCTCCTATTGGTCAGAGTCACCTTGGATCAGCAACCTGAGTTCCAATGGTATCCTCTGCCCACCCTAGCTATTCCTAATCCAAGGCCTACAAGCGGAGTTCACGGCCTAGGAGAGATATTGAATCAGCAACCTGGATTCCAATATCTTTCCACGCTATGGTTTGGTACGAATTATATTGGAATAGCAACCTGGTTCCAATATGTGTTCTTACCAGAACGGGCGCTGCACACAAACTCTTTCTACACTAACTAACCTTGGATCTATAGACGGAGTTCACTGCCTAGGAGAGATATTGAATCAGCAACCTGGATTCCAATATCTTTCCACGCTATGGTTTGGTACGAATTATATTGGAATAGCAACCTGGTTCCAATATATGTTCTTACCAGAACGAGCGCTGCACACAAACTCTCTATCTACACTAACTACGACTACACTAACTACAACTACACTAAGGCCTACAGGCGGAGTTCACTGCCTAGGAGAGATATTGAATCAGCAACCTGGAATCCAATATCTTTCCACGCTATGGTTTGGTAGGAATTATATTAGAATAGCAACCTGGTTCTAATATTGGTTCTTACCAGCACGAGCGCTGCACGCAAACTAAACTTATCTTTGCAATGACTCGCCTTTTATACCTTTGTCTGCCATGCAAAACAATACACAATCATACGTACACAAGTATGCCTATTCGGTGTGTGTTGTGTCTGTTTTCTTAACAGCGCACAACCATACACAGTCACACGAACACGAGTATGCATATGCGATGTGTGTTGTGTTTGTTTTCTTACTAGCGACCCTACATGATGGTAGGTATCAGTGTTGGGTGACAACAGGGATAAAACCAAATAAGGTACCGACTGAATTCAAGTGACGGCCGAACTAAAAATAATACTGATGCTAGTGATAATAACAATCTACATATATACTAAGGCCATTCGGTACCAACAATGTAAACGATAATACTTATAATAATGATGATAATAATACAAAATAACAATTCTTCTTAATCTAATAAAATAACAAGGCAATTCATTACATAACAGCTTAAAAGGTACTCCAGCGTTGTGGACCAAAACGAGCGGGTCGACTTTGGTCGTCACAATACTCTCCTTCGTCCGGGGGGGGGCTTGATGTGGGGTGTTGAGTCACAATATCCCGTTTTGGTGTGTTGATTGCTGGAACACTGCTGGTGGTGTTTTTGGTTTCTTTTCGTTCGCGATAACCAACCTACGATGACTGGGAGCAGAACAAAATGTTTAATTAATAGGCGGGGTATGGCAATTTATTGATGTTAGTACGCTATTATTCTACAAAAGGTTTTAATTCGCCAAGGTGCGCCGTGCGGGTTTCGCCACTCTCTACCCTACTCAGTCTAACTATGACAGGGGACACAAAACCTATAACGGTGTACGGGCCACCAAATTTTGGTGCCAACTTTGCTGTGAAATTGTCTATCGCTTTTGACATAGGGTGCTGCCGTACAAGGACAAGGTCCCCAATTTGCGGTTGCCATTGTCGCCGGCGTAAGTTGTACTGGTGACTTTGCTTCTGCGATGCTATTGCCATATTCCTCCGTACAATGGTGAAAATTTCCTGTAACTCGCTGGCTCGTTCCTCCGGACTCGTGTTTCGTGACCCCGTCCCGATAGTTACTTGATCGTATAAGGCTTTTGGCAGCCTTGGTTCCCGGCCTTGGGTTAGGAAGGCTGGGCTATAACCTGTGGTCTCAGAGACACTGCTGTTGACCGCTAGCATTATTTCTGGAAGCAGATCGTCCCAGTCGTTATGTCTTTGTTTCGTATACTGGGCGATGATTGTTTTTATCGTCCGATTAGCGCGTTCCGTCGGATTCTCTTGCGGGGTATACGGTGCCGTGAATTGTTGGCTTACTCCAGCCTCCGCCAGATATTTCTGTACCAGCCGTGCGGTGAATTGAGTGCCATTGTCGCTATGGAAGACCTTTGGTACTCCGAATCTAGCTACGATTCTTTCTCGCAATGCCTTGACTACTCCTTCGGCTGTGGCCTTCCTCATGGGGACGAGTTCGCACCACTTGGAAAACTTGTCAAACAACACTAATATCATCGTGTTGCCGTGTTTTGTTCTGGGCAATGGGCCGATGAAATCTGCACACAAGAATGACCATGGCTCTTCTGGAATTTGGGTCAACATTTGTCCTGCCGGTTTTTGTTGTGAGACTTTGTATCGCTGGCACACCTCGCAGCGTCGCACGTACCTACAGACATCTCGGGCCATTCCGGGCCAGTAGTAGCGACTGGCGATTTTATGCAGCGTCTTCCTGACTCCCAAGTGTCCTCCAGCCAGTTGGTCGTGAGCCTCTTCTAGCACTTTCGGTCTTAGGTGACTTGCCACACACAGCTTCCAGGGAGTTGCGTCGTCGTTGTTCACTTCTCTACGGGTGTACCGGTATAGGTGTGACTTGACTATGGAGTAGTCAGCGAACTCTTCTGGCCGTTGTCGGACTGCCGCCATTTTGCCTTTGAGCCACTTACAGGTGATCTGGGATGGGGTTGTTTGAGCCAGGTTGACTTCTTCTAGAGGCTGCCGCGGCAGTGCATCGGCTACTGCGTTCTGCTTCCCCTTGCGATAGAGGATGTTGAATTTATTCTGCTGGAGTTCCATAGCACGAAATCTTTCAATTCTTTCCTGGGGGCTAAGTATCATAGCACTGCGTAGGACAGCCTCACGCGGCTGGGGGCTAAGCGTCATAGCACTGCGTCGGACAGCCTTGCGCCGGCGTGCTGACCTGGCTATAATCGGACTTACCTTCTTCTCTGCCTCGGCTACGTTGAATCTGGCTTCTGCTATCAGTCCGGCACAGGTAACGGTGGTGTTGAACGCTTTCAGGAAATCTACCCCAAGTATCAAGGGTTCCGTGGCAGCATCCATTAGGAGAAAGTCATGCTTGGCGGTGCGGTTACCCAAGGTTACATGACATCTTACTGCTTCCGAGATGCTGGTTTTGGACCCGTCGGCCAACAGGACATCAATTTCTACCGCCAAATACTTCGGTTGGGCGAGCAGTGTTGTTACCAGACTTGGTGCTATGAAGCTGCGTGTAGCTCCCGTATCCACAACGGCGGTGAGCCTGTGGTTTTCGACCTTGAGGACGGCTTTTAGTTTGTCTTCTTCCCAGGTGAGGTGGGTGGTGCCTGTTCTGCTCCCGGCTGTTTGCATTTCGCAATGTTTTTGGCGAACGGAACAGTTCATCGTGCGATGTTGTTCCCCTCGGCTGTGGGTTGAAGGGGTCGGGATGCTCTCCATGTCGGCTGCCAGGGCGATGAGGTCATCTAGGGTAGCGAAATCTTTCCGACGGATGTACCATTGATAGTCGGCATGAGCATTGCGGAAGATGCGCTCTAGCTTTTGTTCGGCGGACAGCTCTGCGTGCCGCATCAGATCTTGTAATGATAATACGTAGTCCTTAAAGACTTCTCGTGGCCTTTGGACTCGTTTTCTGATCTCGTCGTCGAGTTTCTCAAAGTACCGAGGTGGCAGGAAAAAGTCGTAGAAATTTTTCTTGAAGTCCGACCACCGTTCCCACTGCTTATTGTTGTTTCTGAACCAAACGAGCGCACGGTCGCGGAGGAGTTCAGACATGACTCGTACTATATGGTTTACATCGATGCCATACAGATTGGCCAGCTCTTCCACCCGTTCGATGAATCCCAGCGGGTCCTTTCCACCGTCGTAGCGTAGGCCCCACTTTCGTACAAGTTCTATGTCGGCGAGGCGTGTTTCGGCGGCTGGCAGAACCGGCGAAGAGTATTTGGGCGCCAGCACTTCTGTTGTTATCGAGGTGGCGGGTATTTTATCATCTTCGATGACTGGCAGGGGCTGCCGAATGCTCAACGTGGCTTCGTGTCTGGCCTGCCATTCGAGGAGTTTTTTAGTTTGTTCGACTCCGTGTTCTAGGGTTAGATATTTCGCTAATCGTTTGCGAAGTTCTTCTACTGTGCCCACGGTGTTCTGTTCGCATTGGGCTAGGTAACCCATTAGCTCCTCCTTCTTCAGTGAGTAGACCCAAGCAGTCTTCAGCATGGTGTAAACGTTTGCGCGTAATTATATTTAGAACAAATTTTCTTAATTAAATAATGTAGATTTTTATAACTATTTTTTTTCTTCGCGATTATTATTTCAAGTTTTTCCTTTCTAAGGAAAACAATATTTGATATTGTTGTGGACAAGAGTCCCTGCTCGGGCGCCAATGTAACGACACTCTCTGGCTGGTGGCTGGGGTAAGCTCAGCGGAGTCCAGTGTCGGGTCACATAAATTTATGAACAACACAAAGTCAAAGATTTGGTTTTAGTTCTTTATTAAAAATGGATGTTCACAATCCTTATACTAATTTCTTAAGCCTATAGCTAGTAGTTTTGTTCCCTGTGCTACTGAATGTCGCAGACTTTTGGGCTAGTGCCGGTATGATAGTAGTCGTGGGCTATCTTGCTCCTATTGGTCAGAGTCACCTTGGATCAGCAACCTGAGTTCCAATGGTATCCTCTGCCCACCCTAGCTATTCCTAATCCAAGGCCTACAAGCGGAGTTCACGGCCTAGGAGAGATATTGAATCAGCAACCTGGATTCCAATATCTTTCCACGCTATGGTTTGGTACGAATTATATTGGAATAGCAACCTGGTTCCAATATGTGTTCTTACCAGAACGGGCGCTGCACACAAACTCTTTCTACACTAACTAACCTTGGATCTATAGACGGAGTTCACTGCCTAGGAGAGATATTGAATCAGCAACCTGGATTCCAATATCTTTCCACGCTATGGTTTGGTACGAATTATATTGGAATAGCAACCTGGTTCCAATATATGTTCTTACCAGAACGAGCGCTGCACACAAACTCTCTTTACCCTGACTAACCTTGGATCTATAGACGGAGTTCACTGCCTAGGAGAGATATTGAATCAGCAACCTGGATTCCAATATCTTTCCACGCTATGGTTTGGTAAGAATTATATTGGAATAGCAACCTGGTTCCAATATGTGTTCTTACCAGAACGAGCGCTGCACACAAACTCTTTCTACACTAACTAACCTAGTGCCTACAGACGGAGTTCACTGCCTAGGAGAGATATTGAATCAGCAACCTGGATTCCAATATCTTTCCACGCTATGGTTTGGTACGAATTATATTGGAATAGCAACCTGGTTCCAATATATGTTCTTACCAGAACGAGCGCTGCACACAAACTCTCTATCTACACTAACTACGACTACACTAACTACAACTACACTAAGGCCTACAGGCGGAGTTCACTGCCTAGGAGAGATATTGAATCAGCAACCTGGAATCCAATATCTTTCCACGCTATGGTTTGGTAGGAATTATATTAGAATAGCAACCTGGTTCTAATATTGGTTCTTACCAGCACGAGCGCTGCACGCAAACTAAACTTATCTTTGCAATGACTCGCCTTTTATACCTTTGTCTGCCATGCAAAACAATACACAATCATACGTACACAAGTATGCCTATTCGGTGTGTGTTGTGTCTGTTTTCTTAACAGCGCACAACCATACACAGTCACACGAACACGAGTATGCATATGCGATGTGTGTTGTGTTTGTTTTCTTACTAGCGACCCTACATGATGGTAGGTATCAGTGTTGGGTGACAACAGGGATAAAACCAAATAAGGTACCGACTGAATTCAAGTGACGGCCGAACTAAAAATAATACTGATGCTAGTGATAATAACAATCTACATATATACTAAGGCCATTCGGTACCAACAATGTAAACGATAATACTTATAATAATGATGATAATAATACAAAATAACAATTCTTCTTAATCTAATAAAATAACAAGGCAATTCATTACATAACAGCTTAAAAGGTACTCCAGCGTTGTGGACCAAAACGAGCGGGTCGACTTTGGTCGTCACAATACCTATGAACCTTGTTTGCACCAGAGATGGACAACCAACTTATCCCTTAATTATTTGAGAACTTTTTATATCACAATTGGGTTTAGTGGACTGTAAATTTATGTTTCTTTAATGATACTATTTTTTTTTTTCGTTCGTATATGCTTATACATGCGACGGGTTCTATACTTTTATGTAAAATTCATATAACTGCGTAAGGTAAATCCTTATTAATTTATTTTAATAACCATAACTTTTTATTTTCTTTTTTTAATTTGAAATATTATCAACTGTATTTAAATGATAATTGTATTATATATGTACGGGTTTTTCTTCTTTTTAATTGGTGTATAACTTCCCAACCCTGCACGAGTAATGTGCAAATTTTAACACAGTAAGTTTGTTTTTTCTTGTTTTGTTTTGAACATGAAAATCTTATTGCCTACTTGCAAATAGACAGGTACGTACGTATGTGTGTATGTGTTGTTTCTTTCTTTCTATTTCTTGCATATGCATGCAAGCATGTGAAACAAATACAAATTCTTATATACGTACGTTTATAAGAATTCCATGTGTTCAATAACCTTTACGGTTGTCTTCCACATATGTATAATTTGGAAGTTATTTTTTACAATTTGGTTAATTGTTACGGGATATTCTTTTGGTATTTTCTTTAGGGGTTTTTATTTTTATTATTTAACAACTCATATACTTTTCATATATGTTATAAAGCATATTTTCAATTTAAGTTGTTGGATAATTATGTTTAGAGATGCACATTTAATTCTTGATTTATTATGTACTCACTTTTCAGGCTGCTTTCCATTAAATTTACCTCATTATCTATATGTATGATGTTTTCTTCTTTGATGTTTGTAGGATTTTACGGTTTTGATGCTTCTTCACTTTTGATGGCTTTAACGGACCATGAATATTTTTCTGTATTCTAGAGTTTCTTCCAGGCAAAGGGTCAGAGAAGAATTGGGTTGCCTGAAAGGAAACTTTAATTCCGACAACTCACAATATGAGTTGTTGCAATTAAGGGTAAATAGGGATGAATGAGTTGGGGTTTCCTTGGGCTGGTTAGGAATGAGAAGCTCACCTTTTTTTTACTTTAAGCAAAGAAGTTGAATCGGTAGATATGTATGTAACGTTAAATTAGATATTATTCAATAATTAGTTTGGTTTGTTACTGGGTAATTTTCCCTTTCTCATTTGGAGGTTGTATGCATTTAGTTGACAGAATTCAATGGTTAGTAAGTATGTTTGTTTCATTGGTAAGTAATATGTAGGTATAATATTCACATTTATTTAATTTTAAGTATTTAATTTTCTTTACATACATATGTAGGTATAATATTCACAGTTATTTAATTTTAAGTATTTAATTTTCTTTACATACATATGTAGGTATAATATTCACATTTATTTAATTTTAAGTATTTCGATTTTCTTTTCTTTAATGTTAATTTTACAATATGTAGGTACGCATTTATTTAATATAATTTCACAAAATTTAAATGTAGATATAGGGATTTCTTTAATTTTAATTTGGTTATAATATGAGGGATTTTAATTTAAATTATTTTACACTTTTACTATATATAGATGTAGGTAATTGTTGAATTATTTGTGACAGTTATTAACAGTCTCTTTGCACAAATTATGTATACAGTTGTAGATCACTTGGGGTTATTACTTGGTTGATGGTTAACGAATGAATGCTGGTATAAATTTTGACTGCTCTTTCTTGTTTCTTTTATTCCTTGTGTTTCAGTTTTTTACTCGTTGATTTTGTGGTTGTTGCCAGATTATTTCGGCAACTATTATTGTCCAAATAGAGTTTGGACAAACTTTAAAATTTATGTGGTTTTTTCTGGGTTGGTTTAGTTCTTCTTAGGGGAACTTTTTTCCCTCTTGCCCGATTTAGCCCATCTTCGAACTTAACCTGCTCTAAGCTTCAAAATATATTTATGCTAAATTTCAAGAGTCTAGCTCTTTTCGTTTGGACTGAATCGTGATTTCCACAGACGGACGGACGGACATGCTCAGTTCGTCTTTGATTTCATCATTGATCAAGAATATATATACTTTATGGGGTCTGAGATGGATATTTCGATGCGTTACAAACGGAATGACAAAGTGAATATGCCCTCCAAATTCTTTTTTGGAAGGTATAAAAAAACAATACTGTCCGTATTATAGAGTAAAAAAAGTGGTATTGTCCGGTTTATAGCAGTGTCCGGATTATAGACGTGTCCGGATTATCGGGATAACACTGTATATAGATTTGTCATTCCGTGTGTAATATCCTCAATATTAATATGGGACCCCATAAAGTACATACATATATTCTGGATGCTTATAAATAGCTATGACGAATGAGCTATGTCCGTCTGTCTGTACGGTTTTCTCAAGCCCCAGAATAGCTAGAGACTTCATTCTTGGACTGATAGATTGAAAATGAACTTAAATAATGGTATTGAAATTCAGAAAAATCCAAAATACGGTTTCAGAGATGGGAAGCTTACACCTATATCTGGACACAAAATTAACTACCAAAAACTAATTACTTCTTGTATATTTATACCCTCCAAAAAAGAATTTTCAGGCTATATTCACTTTGTCATTCCGTTTGTAAGGCATCGAAATATGCATCTCAGACCCCATAAAGTATATATATTCTTGATCAGTGATGAAATCTAAGATGATCTGAGCATGTCCGTCCGTCTGTGGAAATCACGATTCAGTCCAAACGAAAGAAGCTAGACTCTTGAAATTTGGTATAAATATATTTTGAAGCTTAGAGCAAGTTAAGTTCGGAGATGGGCTAAATCGGGCAGGAGCGAAAAAAGTTCCCCTAAGAAGAACTAAACCAACACAGAAAAAACAACATAATTTTTAAAGTTTTTTGGTTATTTTGTTCAGCAAATGATATATTTTTATGTCACATACGGTCCACCGCCTTAAACTTAGAGCCTAAAAATAAAATTATTTTTGGACCCCGCCCACTTTAGTGGGCGTTATTATATGCAAAAATAGCATAAAAATTTAACAAATTGTTTTACTTAAGCCTACATTCATTAAAAATAACATTTTTAAGCTTTAATGACGAAACCTAGTACTACTCTGCCCTATCCCTTCCTCCCCCTTCACTCTCTAAATGACCCTAACAAAAAGAAAAAAAATTAATTTTGTATACAATTATCCCAAGCATTTATTTTTAGATTTTTATGACTTCCGATTTCTGCCCAACCCCCTCCTCCCCCTTCTATGGCCCTACCAAAATAAATAAAAAAATTTAAATTTGTATACAATTATCCCAAACAGTTATATTTAGAGTTTTATGACTGCCTGTTTCTGCCCTACTCCCTTCCCCCCCCCCCCCTTTGCCCCCTAACTGACCCTATCAAAAAAAGAATTAATTTTGTATATAATTATCCCAAGCATTTATATTAAGAGTTTTTTGATTGCCTGTTTCTGACCTACCCCTCCTCCCCCTTTGGCCCGTAAATGACCCTATCAAAAAAATATTAAAAATTTTATTTAATATATAATTATCCCAAGCATTTATTTTTAGAGTTTTATGACAAAGGTGAAATGAGTCCCCCACAGATCTTTCCAGAGCGGCCCCGCCAAAATACAGTTTTAATACCTTCAAAAGAGAATTGGACCCCATAAAGTGTATATACTCGTATTCTTGATCAGTGATGAAGTTTAAGACGGTCTGGCAATGCCCATATGTTCGCCTGTGGAAAACATTTTTTTTTTTTGAGTAAGACATTGTTCATTTTTGAATCCCGCCCCCTATAGTGGGCGTTGATGTACGATATTATATAAAGGAACTCTGTCCCACCAAGTTAAACATTTTAAATTCACTTACTAAATATTTGGAGGGTATTTAAGATACGGTCGAATATAACGTTTTTACTTGTTGTTAATTAAATCTGTTTGATACTTTAGGAACAATTTGCATTGAAGACAAAAATATCAAAAGTTGGGCAATTCAATTATGTTTTGGTGCATAAAAGGGACCAAAAAGGTTATTAGCTTCGATTTTGTTAAGAATGACTATTTTATACTGCATTAAGAATTAAATTGCTATTAAAAAGTAAAGAAAAAATAAAGTCATTACTTGTGGTGATTTAAACCTTTTTAATGCTTCAGAAAGGGTTACATCGTGTAAAAAGTCAAAGTAATAGAAAATTCGGTTTCAGGGATGGAAAATCGAAATTATTCTGGTCCATAAAAGTAACCATATAATATCCAAATTTTGGGTTTTTAGTGACTTAGACCTCTTTTTATACCCTCCAAAAAAGAATTTGGAGGGTATATTCACTTTGTCATTCCGTTTGTAACGCATCGAAATATCCATCTCAGACCCCACAAAGTATATATATTCTTGATCAGTGATGAAATCTAAGACGAACTGAGCATGTCCGTCCGTCCGTCCGTCCGTCTGTGGAAATCACGATTCAGTCCAAACGAAAAGAGCTAGACTCTTGAAATTTGGCATAAATATATTTCAAAACTTAGAGCAGGTTAAGTTCGAAGATGGGCTAAATCGGGCAAGAGGGAAAAAAGTTCCCCTAAGAAGAACTAAACCAACCCAGAAAAAACAACATAATTTTTAAAGTTTTTTGGTTATTTTGTTAAGCAAATGATATATTTTTATGTCAAATACGGTCCAAAGCCTTAAACTTGAAGCCATTAAATAAAATTAAAATATTTTTTGACCCCGCCCACTTCAGTGGGCGTTATTATAGGCAAAAATAGCATAAAAATTTAACAAATGGTTTTACTTAAGTCTATATTCCTTAAAAATAACACTTTTAAGCTTTAATGACGAAGCTGAGACGAAACCTGGTACTACTCTGCCCTACCCCCTCCTTCCCCTTCGCCCCCTAAATGACCCTACCAAAAAAAAAAATTTTTTTTTTAATATTTTATATAATCATCCCAAACATTTATCTTTAGAGTTTTATGACTGCCGATTTCTGCCCTACCCCCCTCCCCCCCCTCCCCCCCTCCTCTTCCTTTTCCCCTTAAATGACCCTACCAAAAAAAAATTTTTCTTTTTAAATTTTATATATAATCATCCCAAGCATTTATCTTTAGAGTTTTATGACTGCCGATTTATGTCCTACCCCCCTCCCCTCTTCCTTTGCCCCCTAAATGACCCTGCCAAAAAAATTTTTTTTTTTTTAAATTTTTTATATAATCATCCCAAGCATTTATCTTTAGAGTTTTATGACTGCCTGTTGCTGCCGTACCCCCTCCTCCCCCTTTGCCCGCTAAATGACCCTATCAAAAAAAAGAAATTTTAATTTTGTATATAATTATCCCAAACATTTATTTTTAGAGTTTTATGACAAAGGTGAAATGTTTCCCCCACAGCCCTTGCTAGAGCGACCCCGCCAAAATACAGTTCCTATACCCTCCAAAGAGAATTGTGATGAAGTCTAAGACGGTCTAGCAATGCCCATACGTTCGTCTGTGGAAAACATGATATTGTATATATTTGAACCCCGCCCCCTTTAGTGGGCGTTGACGTATGATATTATATAAAGGAACTCTGTCCCACCAAGTTAAACATTTCAAATTCACTTACTAAATATTTGGAGGGTATTTAAGATTCGACCCGGTCGAATATAACGTTTTTACTTGTTATATTTCAGGAAGATCTACATTCATATAATAAAAATCCAAAAAAATAAAAATTCGGTTCAAGGGATGAAAAATCCAAATTATATTGGTACATAAAAGTAACCATATAAGTTCCTAATTTTTATTTTGTTTTGTAAGTTAGATCTATTTTATACTTCAGGAAGATTAAAATGGGAATTAAAAACCAAAGAATTTAAAAATTCGATTCCAAAGTTGGAAAATCGAAATTTGTTGGTACATAAAATTACTAGTTTTGATTTTTATGGTGAATTAAATCTACTTTATAGTTCAAGAAGATTTTAATTGGTAAAATGGGTATTAAAAAGGCTAAAAAAATCTACTCCAGGGTTAGACAATCGATATATTTTGGTACATAAAAGTATTCATGTTCCCAATTTTGTTTTTTGAATAAACCTTACTTTACACGTCAGGAAAAACTAAATTGGTATTAAAATTCAATAAAATACTAAATTTGATTCTAGGGTATTTTATACTTCGTTAAATTGATCTAAACTAATATTATTCTTCAGGATGAATAAAATTGGCATTGAAAATTCGAAAAAAATCAAAAAGACGATTCCAGGGTTGGATAATTCGACCTTTTTTTGGTACATAAAAGTAACCAACTGAAAATAATTTTTTCTTTTTGTTTATAAATTCAACATATGTATTTAAAACAAGTTCATTAGTACTGAAAAACAGAAAAACCAAAAATAAAGCTGCAGAGCTCAGAAATTTAAAAATTTTCTTAAAAATTAACATAACTAAACATCAAAATTTTTTGTCTTTGGTAATTAAACCTATTTTATATGTTAGAAAGAAAGAAGAAATGCACCTGTGAGGGTATTTAAAATTAGGAATAGCCGAATATGCACTTTTACATATTTAACATTTCAATTTAAAATTATGTTAAAAATTTGTTATATGTTCAACACATTCAAACAAAATACAATCGAAAAAATTAAAATAGATTTAACATCATTGATAATCCCATACAGGATTTTGTAAGTTTTAAATATATTTAGATTCGAGATGCCCCTCCAATACTTTGTAATAAGACTTAATAATAAATTCAGAAAAGCCTTCCTTATTTTATGCAACAAAAATAAAAAAACTCATATGTTAAACAGTTCCAAGTTAGTTCACAAAACTATTTGGGAAGTAATTTACTCTCTGAATGGACTAAAGCAATCAATTAACTTGAATATCAGAAATATTCTCAAATTTAAGTACTACTTTAACATTTACAGCTCAGAAAGCTGCATTATAATTCAAATTAGTTAATTGTAATTGAAAAATCGCCCATTGTAATTGTAATAACCGGGATATGTATATGTATGTATATATTTTTATACCCTTCACAAAAAAGTGAAAGGGAATATATATAGGTTTGTCATTCCGTGTGTAATTTCTTCGATATCAGTATGGGACCCCATAAAGTATATATATTCTGGATCCTTATGAATAGCGATGACGATTGAGTGATGTCCGTCTGAAATCGGTGAAATCGGTTTTCCCAAGCCCCCAGAAGAGAGACTTCGTTCTTGGACCGTTGGATTGGAAATGAACCTTAACAGAGTGCTATTGAAATTCAGAAAGATCCGAAGTACAGTTCCAGAGCTGGGAAGCTTACACCTATTTCTCGACGCATAATTTTTACCAAAAATCAATAATTTTTTTAATGTTTGCCTCAATGGTCTATTAAAAACTAAAAAAATTAACAAATTTTTTTCGGCCCATTCCGTATTTTGTAGTACATGTAGTAACTAAAATTGTTAAAAATTTTAAGTTTTTCTTTAACATAACCTCTTTATACGTCATGAAGATTTGCATTGCCCAAGAAAAAAATTTTCAATTCAAATTTTGCTTCCAGGGGTGGGAAATTGAAAATTTATTTTTTACATAAAAGTAACCAAAAAAGCAACTGACGTTGTTTTTTTTTGCTAGCTAAAACTATTTTATAATTTAAGAAGAACAAAATTGGTATCAAAAATTCAAAAATAAAAAATTAAATTTCGAATCCAGGGTTGGACAAGTGCAATATTTTATGGTACATGAAAGTGACCAAAATGGTTAAAAATTTACAATTCTTCTTAAATTAAACTACTTTATACCTCAAGAAGCATTGCAGTGATAAAAAAAAACAAAAAAAAAATTAAAATTTCGTTTCCAGGGTTGGGAAAATTAAAGTTTTTTTGGGTACATGCAATATTTTGTAGTACATGTAATAACCAAAATGGTTGCAAAATTTGAGTTTTTCTTAAACAAAACTACTTTATAACTCATGAACAGTTGCATTGTTAAAAAAAAAAACAAAAAAAAAATTTCACTTCCTTGGTTGGAAAGTTGAAAGTTTTTTGGTACATGGTATAGTGTAGTACATGAAACTGACCAAAATGGTTGCAAATTTTAAGTTTTCCTTAAATAAAACGACTTTATACCGAATCAAGACTGGCATTGGTACAAAAATTTAAATTTCGCTTCCAGAGCTGGGAAATTGAAATTTTTTTTATACATAAAAGTAACAATAAAGGCAACTTAAGTCGGCTTTTTACTAATTAAAACTATTTTTAAGTTTAGTAAAAACAAAATTGGTATCAGAAATTAAAAAAAGAAAATCAAAATTTAGATTCCAGAGTTGGATAACTCCACTATTTTGTAGTACATGAAAGTAACCAAAATGGTTACAAATATTAAGTTTTTCTTAAATAAAACTATTTCATTAAGAGTTGCATTGGTAAAAGAAACCAGAAAAGAATTAAAATTTCGTTTCCAGCGTTGGGAAATTGAAATATTTTTTCTGCCTAAAAGTAACCAAAGAGGCAATTGACGTTGTTGTTTTTATACCCTCCAAAAAAGAATTTGGAGGGTATATTCACTTTGTCATTCCGTTTGTAACGCATCGAAATATCCATCTCAGACCCCACAAAGTATATATATTCTTGATCAGTGATGAAATCTAAGACGAACTGAGCATGTCCGTCCGTCCGTCCGTCCGTCTGTGGAAATCACGATTCAGTCCAAACGAAAAGAGCTAGACTCTTGAAATTTGGCATAAATATATTTCAAAACTTAGAGCAGGTTAAGTTCGAAGATGGGCTAAATCGGGCAAGAGGGAAAAAAGTTCCCCTAAGAAGAACTAAACCAACCCAGAAAAAACAACATAATTTTTAAAGTTTTTTGGTTATTTTGTTAAGCAAATGATATATTTTTATGTCAAATACGGTCCAAAGCCTTAAACTTGAAGCCATTAAATAAAATTAAAATATTTTTTGACCCCGCCCACTTCAGTGGGCGTTATTATAGGCAAAAATAGCATAAAAATTTAACAAATGGTTTTACTTAAGCCTATATTCCTTAAAAATAACACTTTTAAGCTTTAATGACGAAGCTGAGACGAAACCTGGTACTACTCTGCCCTACCCCCTCCTTCCCCTTCGCCCCCTAAATGACCCTACCAAAAAAAAAAATTTTTTTTTTAATATTTTATATAATCATCCCAAACATTTATCTTTAGAGTTTTATGACTGCCGATTTCTGCCCTACCCCCCTCCCCCCCTCCTCTTCCTTTTCCCCTTAAATGACCATACCAAAAAAAAATTTTTCTTTTTAAATTTTATATATAATCATCCCAAGCATTTATCTTTAGAGTTTTATGACTGCCGATTTCTGCCCTACACCCCCCCCCCTCTTCCTTTGCCCCCTAAATGACCCCACCAAAAAAAATTTTTTTTTTTAAATTTTGTATATAATCATCCCAAGCATTTATCTTTAGAGTTTTATGACTGCCGATTTATGTCCTACCCCCCTCCCCTCTTCCTTTGCCCCCTAAATGACCCTGCCAAAAAAATTTTTTTATTTTAAATTTTTTATATAATCATCCCAAGCATTTATCTTTAGAGTTTTATGACTGCCTGTTGCTGCCCTACCCCCTCCTCCCCCTTTGCCCGCTAAATGACCCTATCAAAAAAAAGAAATTTTAATTTTGTATATAATTATCCCAAACATTTATTTTTAGAGTTTTATGACAAAGGTGAAATGTTTCCCCCACAGCCCTTGCTAGAGCGACCCCGCCAAAATACAGTTCCTATACCCTCCAAAGAGAATTGTGATGAAGTCTAAGACGGTCTAGCAATGCCCATACGTTCGTCTGTGGAAAACATGATATTGTATATATTTGAACCCCGCCCCCTTTAGTGGGCGTTGACGTACGATATTATATAAAGGAACTCTGTCCCACCAAGTTAAACATTTCAAATTCACTTACTAAATATTTGGAGGGTATTTAAGATTCGACCCGGTCGAATATAACGTTTTTACTTGTTGCTAATTAAAACTGTTTTATAATTCAGGAAGAACAAAATTGGTATTAAAATCTTAAAAAATCAAAACTCAAGGGTTGCACAAATGAAATATTTAATTACATGAAAGTGACCAAAAAGTTTAAAAATTTTAACTTTTTTGTCAAGTAAAACTATGTTACAACACACTAAGAATTGCATTGGTAAAAAAGAAACTGAAAATTCGGTTCTAGGGTTGGAAAATCGAAATATTTTTGGTACATAAAAGTACCCACATAAATTCCAAATTTTGTGTTTTTAATGAGTTAAACCTGTTTTATAATTCAGAAAAAATTAAATTAGTATTAAAAAATTTAAAATTCGGTTCCAGGGTTGGATAATCGAATATTTTTAACACATAAAATTAGCCATATAAGTTCGTAGTTTTGGTTTTTTGTGGATGAAATCTTTTTTTATGCTTCGGGAAGAGTTAAATTGTTATTAAAAACCGAAAAAAATCTAAAAGTCGATTCTACGGTTGGACAATTAGAACTTTTTGGGCAACATGAAATGGATTTTTACTTTTTGTTTTTAAATTAAATATATTTAATATTTTTGAAAGACGTTCAGAGGTATTAGAAATAAGAAAAGCTAAACAGTTAGCTTCCTAGCCGAAAAATTTAAACGAAAAGAATGACATCTGTGGAGGATATTTAAGTTTCGGCACAGCAGAATATAGCACTTTTACTTGTTAGTAATATATTTTGTCAGATCGTTTTGTATGGTCAATATGTACATACCTGAACTCATTTGAGTACCTAAGCGAACCTACTGTGTCTATCTAGGTCACATCAATTACAATTAACTTTTCTTTCGAAGGCTTTGCTTATTCATTTTACATTTTTTTGCAGCTCAGTATGTGTCTTTTTATAATCTTCCACATACATATATGTCCCTATGAACTTCTGTTTTAGTCTCAAAGCTGTTTTTCTTATACCCAAATGCCATCCAAACGGTGACTTCAGATATCAAACTACTCGCATTATGGTATTCACACCTGTGATACGCGTGGGCTCCCTGTACAATAAAGAGCCCACATGTTAGTTTGAAATGTGACGCAGTAAGTAAAAATTTGTTCATACTATCAACCCGTGAGCTGTTTCTTATTAATTGAAAGTGTTTTTGTGCTCATGAGCATGTGGCTGTGTTCGTTGGTATATGGTTGTGTTCGACCTAAGAATTTTAAAAGTTATTGCATTTGAATTAATTTTTGGATTTCAATTCTGTTTTTTAAATATCATGCCGCCTGCCATGAAAAAAGTGAAGAGAATGCATTTTTTTATTAATAAAAAAAACTTATTTTACCGTATTTGTCTTGATTCTTCGAACATGTCAGCGTGTTTGTATGTCCTCATAGTTATTATAACTATGTTCGTAATCATAAAGCGGAATGGCCACACATCAAACTGATGCTTCAAACTTGTGTATGTGTTGGTCAAATACTTCCAAATTAGTGAACATGACTTGCGGTTTCCTATGTACCCTATTTAAGATCGCAATTTTTCACGTTTGAAACGATGTGCATTCTTATATAAAAAGTTAATAGCAATGTCGTTATTTCGAAAACTCTACCTCATCGTCTTACTCCACGTAATAGCTAATAATTCTAACCTTCACAAAAAAGTGATAAGGTAATAAGACTTGTTATTCCGTGTGTACGAGTAATTTCCTCAATATTAATATAAAATAATTTATTTTATTATTTATAAAAAACGACCTCGTGCTTAATAAATAATAAAATATATTAACAAAATAAAGGTCAGTAATAACAATTGATATAAAATATATATGTTGATAATAGGGAAAACGAATAAGCGATGTCCATCTGTCCGTACGGTTTCCCAAGCCCCAGAAGAGCTAGAAATAGCATTCTTGGACTGATGTAATGGAAATGAATAAAATACTATTAAAATTCAGAAAACTATAAAATACAGTTCCAGAGCCCACAAAATTAACTAGTAACACCTAAAATTTTTTTTTATTTCTGTTAATTAAACCTATTTTGTACTTTGGAAAGAATTAAGTACTAAAATAAAAATGAAAATTAGATTCCAGGGTTGGGAAATTGAAATGCTTTTTTGGTACATAAAAGTAACCACTTAGGTTACTAGGTTTAAGGTTTTTTTGTTTTGCTTGTTAAAACTATTTTATGAATTAGGAAGAATAAAATTGATATTGAACGAAGTCAGGGGTTTAACAATTTAAATATTCTTTGGTGCATTAAAGTGACAAAAAAGATTACTAATTTTGATTTTCATTTTAAGTCAGACTATTTTATACTTCACTAAGAATTGAATTGTTCAAATTAAAACATTGAATCCAGGATTATTGTAATATATTTATTTATTTTTTTTTTAATCACAGAAATAATAAAAACAAGTAAAAACGTTATATTCGACCGGGTCGAATCTTAAATACCCTCCAAATATTTAGTAAGTGAATTTGAAATGTTTAACTTGGTGGGACAGAGTTCCTTTATATAATATCGTACGTCAACGCCCACTAAAGGGGGCGGGGTTCAAATATATACAATATCATGTTTTCCACAGACGAACGTATGGGCATTGCTAGACCGTCTTAGACTTCATCACAATTCTCTTTGGAGGGTATAGGAACTGTATTTTGGCGGGGTCGCTCTAGCAAGGGCTGTGGGGGAAACATTTCACCTTTGTCATAAAACTCTAAAAATAAATGTTTGGGATAATTATATACAAAATTAAAATTTCTTTTTTTTGATAGGGTCATTTAGCGGGCAAAGGGGGAGGAGGGGGTAGGGCAGCAACAGGCAGTCATAAAACTCTAAAGATAAATGCTTGGGATGATTATATAAAAAATTTAAAAAAAAAAATTTTTTTGGCAGGGTCATTTAGGGGGCAAAGGAAGAGGGGAGGGGGGTAGGACATAAATCGGCAGTCATAAAACTCTAAAGATAAATGCTTGGGATGATTATATACAAAATTTAAAAAAAAAAATTTTTTTTGGTGGGGTCATTTAGGGGGCAAAGGAAGAGGGGGGGGGGGGGTGTAGGGCAGAAATCGGCAGTCATAAAACTCTAAAGATAAATGCTTGGGATGATTATATATAAAATTTAAAAAGAAAAATTTTTTTTTGGTAGGGTCATTTAAGGGGAAAAGGAAGAGGAGGGGGGGAGGGGGGGAGGGGGATAGGGCAGAAATCGGCAGTCATAAAACTCTAAAGATAAATGTTTGGGATGATTATATAAAATATTAAAAAAAAAATTTTTTTTTTGGTAGGGTCATTTAGGGGGCGAAGGGGAAGGAGGGGGTAGGGCAGAGTAGTACCAGGTTTCGTCTCAGCTTCGTCATTAAAGCTTAAAAGTGTTATTTTTAAGGAATATAGGCTTAAGTAAAACCATTTGTTAAATTTTTATGCTATTTTTGCCTATAATAACGCCCACTGAAGTGGGCGGGGTCAAAAAATATTTTAATTTTATTTAATGGCTTCAAGTTTAAGGCTTTGGACCGTATTTGACATAAAAATATATCATTTGCTTAACAAAATAACCAAAAAACTTTAAAAATTATGTTGTTTTTTCTGGGTTGGTTTAGTTCTTCTTAGGGGAACTTTTTTCCCTCTAGCCCGATTTAGCCCATCTTCGAACTTAACCTGCTCTAAGTTTTGAAATATATTTATGCCAAATTTCAAGAGTCTAGCTCTTTTCGTTTGGACTGAATCGTGATTTCCACAGACGGACGGACGGACGGACGGACGGACGGACATGCTCAGTTCGTCTTAGATTTCATCACTGATCAAGAATATATATACTTTGTGGGGTCTGAGATGGATATTTCGATGCGTTACAAACGGAATGACAAAGTGAATATACCCTCCAAATTCTTTTTTGGAGGGTATAAAAACGACTAGTGTTTTTATTTTTTCTTTTTAATGAATTAAACCTTTTTTGTACTTCAGGAAGAATTAGATTCGAGATAAACTCGAAAAAATTAAAAATTCGATTCCAGCATATGAAAACCGAAATTTTTTGGTACATAAAGCTCCTAAATTAAATAGGTATTAAAATAAAAACAATTAAAAATTGTATTCCAGTGTGGGACAATCGAATCTTTCTACGTAAAACTAACCACATATGTTTCTACTTTTGTTTATTTTTTTGTGAATTAAACTTATTTTACGAAATTAAATTGGAATTAAAGACCTAAAAAATCAAGAATTATATTCCAAGGTTGTACAATCGAAATGCTTCTGGTACATAAAAGTAAGCAAAATATCTACTAATTTTTGTTTTTGGATGCTCTTAAAAGTATTTTATGCTTCAGGGAGACAAAAATTTGTATATAAAATCTAAAAAATTTTTCTCCAGGGTTTGGCCATTAAACATTTTTTAACGCATAAAAGTAACCAAACAAAAATAAACACAAATTTTAAATTTGTCCGTGATTTAAACCTACTTTATACTTCAGGATAAATAAAATTGTTATGAAAAAAGATATAAAAATAAAAATAAAAAAAAGACGATTCCAAGGTTGGACAATTAGAAATTTTTTTTATACATAAAAGTTTTCGATTTCTGAAAAAATAAAATTTTGAGTTGAGTCACTTTTGAACTACATAGGTGTGATATGTTGTTGTCTAAAACGAGTGGATGAACGAGTTCGGACCAAGTCTACTAATGTGTTGGTTACCAAAATGTAGGCCTAAGTAAGCTGTACCAATACTTTCTATTATTTTACCACTTATTTTAAGATATTTCTTCTATCCACATATTCTATTTCACCTTTCTTATAAAAAGAAATGTCATTTTACTTGTGTAATGTATCTTAATAGCCAACAAATCAGTGTTTACATTAAAAAAACAACTTAATAAAGCAAAAACAACTTAATAAAGCAGCTCTTCATTGAAACAAAACGCCGGTAAGAAGTTTGGTTTATTGTCGGTAATTTTAATAATTCTACCACACTTTTGTCACAATTATATACTAACCCCCAGTTTCTTTTCTTTTTTTTTCTTCTTTTTTTTTTAGTAGGACCAGCACTCAGGGGATGACCCCTATATATGTAATGCATTGCGCCGGAACTGAAAACGAGGGGATAGTATTGAGGTGACAGATTAGGAAAGATGAGAAGATAGACAGGTTTTTTGTAGCTATTTCAACCTTTTACTTCGCCGGCTAATTTTTGCTACAGGGCCGACGAAGATGGGTGCTGTTACTCTGCTTTTAGTACATGATAGTGTCAGTCGCTGCCAATTAGGTTCAGTGATTAGTGACTATGCCTTCGCCATTGAAACAGGCTGGCAACAACTAACACAACCACGCACTAATGCTGATCAGAAGAATTCAACACAATATTTCATGACTCAGCGCGGGCTCGGACTCAGGACCCTCCGCTTCATAGTCTCGTGTTCTACTAGTTGAATTGGTAAACAAAAAACAAACATAAAATTTCGTTTCCAGGGTTGGGAAATTGAAATATTTTTTCTACATAAAAGTAACCAAAGAGGCAATTGACGTTGCTGTTTTTGATAATTAAAACTGTTTTATAATTCAGGAAGAACAAAATTGGTATTAAAATTTAAAAAAAAATCAAAATTTCGACTCCTGGGTTGGACATATGAAATATTTTTGGTACATAAAAGTAACCACATAAATTCCAAATTTTGTGTTTTCAGTGAATTAAACCTATTTTATATTTCAGAAAAAATTAAATTAGCATTAAAAAATTTAACATTCGGTTCCAGGGTTGGAAAATCGAAATTTTTGGTACATAAAAGTACCCATATAAATTCCAAATTTTGTGTTTTAGTGAATTAAACCTATTTTATACGTCAGGGAAAATTAAATTGGTGTTAAAAATTCGGTTCCAGGGTTGGAAAATCGAAATTTTCCGGTACATAAAAGGAACTTTTATCCCAATTTTGATTTTATTCAGTAAATTAAACATATTTTATACTTCGCTAAGAATTTAATCGGTATTAAAAGTTTTTAAATTAAAAATTCTGTTCCAGGATTGGAAAATTGATTTTTTTTTACATAAAATTAACCATATAAGTTCCTAATTTTGGTTTTTTGTGTATGCAATTTTTTTTATACTTCGGGAAGGGTTAAATTAGTATTAAAAACCAAAAAAATCTAATAGACGATTCTACGGTTGGACAATTTTTGGCTTTTTTGGGTTACATGAAACGGATTTTTACTTGAAAGACGTTCAGAGCTATTAGAAATAAGAAAATCCAAACATTTAGCTTCCTAGCCGAAAAATTTAAACGAAAAGAATTACATCCGTGAAGGGTATTTAAGATTCGGCGCAGCCGAATATATCACTTTTACTTGTTTTGTTTTTAATTCTCGTCGCCAATATGTGATGTCGTGAAACGATATTAAATGAAACGCGAGCACTGCGGATGCTTACTCACTAAACTTTATTTATGTAAATTCAAATAAGTACAAATAAAGTTAAGGAGTAATAACAACAAGTTAAATATTGGTAGCTTTGTAGTAATTATTTATTTTTAGAAGCTATTTTTCATATTCTTATTATTAGGGTGGTATATAAATATTAATACTCTACAGACATTAAAACAACTAAAAACCTTATATTCGACCGGGTGGAATCTTAAATACCCTCCAAATATTTAGTAAGTGAATTTAAAATGTTTAACTTGGTGGAATAGAGTTCCTTTATATAATATCGTACGTCAATGCCCACTAAAGGGGGCGGGGTTCAAAAGTAGACAATATCATGTTTTCCACAGACGAACGTATGGGCATTGCTAGACTGTCTTAAACAGGCAGTCATAAAACTCTAAAAATAACTGCTTGGGATAATTGTATACAAATTTAAAATTGTTTTAATTTTTTTTGGTAAGGTCATTTAGAGGTGAAATGGAAGGAGAGGGTAGGGCAGAAATCGGAAGTCATAAAACTCCAAAAATAAATGCTTGGGATAATTATATACAAAATTAAACTTTTTTTTTATTTATCAGCTCCGTCATTAAAGTTTAAAAATTTTTGAATTAAGATTCTATAGGCAAATTGTTCGAAATTTTTAATTTAAATCTCAGAAAGACATGATAAATATTCCAAGGCACAAAGGCAAGTCAACATCAGTTTTTGTTATTCAACTTACACAGCAGAGCAGAACAGCTGTTTTCGAAAGACGCAACCCTTTCATCATCAGTGCTCATGTGTATTGTGTTTGTCACCACTTATTAGGTGGCTTAGTTGAATGTGATAATAGTTCCTATTCACACAAATTTTATTGTGAAAAAGAATACGAGAACTGTATCAAGCTGATGTTAACATGTTATTGTTATAATACCCGTGTTACCGTTTGATTATTTTTCTTCACTGATGATGAAAGGGTTGCGTCTTTCGAAAACAGCTGTTCTGCTCTGCTGTGTAAGTTGAATAACAAATACACATGAGCACTGATGATGAAAGGGTTGCGTCTTTCGAAAACAGCTGTTCTGCTCTGCTGTGTAAGTTGAGTAACAAAAACTGATGTTGACTTGCCTTTGTGCCTTGGAATATTTATCATGAGATTTAAATTAAAAATTTCGAACAATTAGCCTATAGAATCTTAATTCAATTTAATATAGCAATATAAAAATGTTCGTTAAAATTCTTACTACGTTTAAAAATTGTATTTTTAAGGAAAGTAAAACAATTTGTTAAATTTTTATGCTATTTTTGCATATAATAACACCCACTAAAGTGGGCGGGGTCCAAAAATAATTTTTTTTTATGGGTCCAAGTTTAAGGCGTTGGACCGTATTTGACATAAAAATTTATCATTTGTTTAACAAAATAACCAAAAAACTTTAAAAATTATGTTATTTTGTCTGAGTTGGTTTAGTTCTTCTTAGGGGAACTTTTTTCCCTTTTGCCCGACTTAGCCCATCTCCGAACTTAACTTGCTCTAAGCTTGAAAATATATTTCTACCAAATTTCAAGAGTATAGCTTTTTTCGTTTGGACTGAATCTTGATTTCCAAAGACGGACGGACGGACATGCTCAGATCGTCTTAGATTTCAACACTGATCAAGAATATATATACTGTATGGGGTCTGAGATGGATATTTCGATACGTTAAAAACGGAATGACAAAGTGAATATACCCTCCAAATTCTTTTTTAGAGGATATAAAAATAAAATTATAATAAATCATCATGAAATTTGATGAGCTAAAAGTTGAACAGCAAAAAAAGAAGCTTAGTAAGCTGGAATCGCCAACAGCAGTTAACAAAGTCGAACTGCAGAAGAGGCTGATAGATGAATTAAAGAATCGCGGCATGGTCATCGCGACATACGAGTTTGAGGACAAAGACGATGTAGAGGTATGTCCTCCTGCTACGATCAGCAGCATGGACATAAATTGGACATACCATTGGGCATCTTTAAATTTCAGTTCGAGACGGTTGCTAGCAGAAATGGATGGGATGCTGAAGAAAAAGCCATAGAGTTGATTTTGTCCTTAAAGGGTACAGCAGCAGAGGTAATTGAGACCGTGCGAGTAAGCAGCAGAAACAACTAAAATGAAATAATAGCATCATTGCAGCACAAGTATGGTGGTGAGCACAAGCGTGATTTATACAGAATGGAATTGCGATGTCGAGTTCAGAAGCCTAACAAGATTTCGCAATAGAATTCGAGCGTATAGTGCAGCTCACATATCCAGGCGAGAGTCATCCGTTCCTGGACCTGGCTGTGTGCGCTACGCAGAAATCCACTTTCGCTGAGACTCTTTCATTTGCGCTGGCTGGAGAGACTGCTAGGATAGTTTTCAAGCCACAGATATGTAAGGTGCGGAATGTGAAGGTTATGTCCGAGGAGGATAACAACCTAGTTGCTAGAGTTAAGGAGGCAATGCGATAACTGTTGGCGGAAAGTGCTACCAAAGAAAAGCCTAAGTGCTTTAACTGCCGAAAAATCGCTCATTTCCTGCGCAGCTGCAAATCACCAAGAAAAAGAGGTAGATCTGTTTCGCCACCAAGAAACAGCAAACGGGTGAACTAAACAACATCACAAGAGTCCTCGTTAAACTAAAAGGAGCTAGCACTAAGGGCAAGATCTAGCTCCCACAAACGAGGGCCCCACAATCTCGATATCAGTGATGCAGCAGAAAAAGTGCAATCTTACTGCGTCTGGACACATCAACGGGGAAAAGCACGTACTTACCATAGACACAGGGGCGTCACAGTCAATAATAAGGCCCGATATGGTAAAGGAGAAATGCGAGCGGTTAAGCAATATACGGCTATGTACAGCTACTGGAGAGCCTGCCACTATCTATGGTAAGATTGAAGTGAAGCTGATTATAGCCAACATCAACGTGAGGCATGTGTTTATTATTGCCGATATTGTCGATGAGGTAACTATTGGAGCCGATTTTAAGGTTAACCATGGCAATACATCTACATATGGGACAACAGCTGATGATTTGTCGTAGTGTGGATCATATCCATTGATGTTGGATATGACAGCAAGCCGCAAGTAACAAAAGTATTTGCTATTGAGAGTCAGACGTTACCGCCGCAGTCTGAAACAGTCACATGGGCGCGTATGATTGGAGATTGTGAGGACAATCGCTTGTGGGTTGTAGAACCAGCAGATCTAAAGAGAGAGCTTATAACAGCAAAAGCTCGAGTAAAAGAGTGCTTAACTTGGCAGAGCATGAAAAAGTCATCAAAGAAAATTCCGATGTTGGCCAGTGTACTCCAGCAGAGGCAATAATAAACTGCGAGAAGAAGACAGAGCATACCGATTTGTCCGCAAAAGAACGTGAACAATTTGAAGAATACGTAGGGAAATGGGTAGCCGGGCTGTCAGCAACAGATAAAAATAAAGCCAAACAGTTACTAAAAAGGCATGCCAATATCTTCGCAGTGGGAAACCAAAGCCAGGATAGAACTGCATTGGTTAAACATGAAGTTAACACAGACGAAGCTAGGCCGATTAAACAGCCACCCAGAAGTGTACCTCTAGCAAAGCGAGGTTAAGTCAAAGAGCTGGTAAGTGAAATTTTTTTTTTTTTTTTTTTTTTTTTATCTTGGACCAGCACTCAGGGGATGACCCCTATATATGCAATGCATTGTGCTGGAACTGAAAACGAGGGGATAGTATTGAGGGACAGATTAGGAAAGATGAGAAGATAGACAGTTGTTTTTGTAGCTATTTCAACCATTTACTTCGCCGGCTAATTTTTGCTACAGGGCCGACGAAGGTGGGTGCTGTTACTCTGCTTTTAGTACATGATAGTGTCAGTCGCTGCCAATTATGTTCAGTGACCAGTGACTATGCCTTCATCATTGAAACAGGCTGGCAACAACTAACACAACCACGCACTAATGCTGATCAGAAGAATTAAACACAATATTTCATGACTCAGCTGGGGCTCGAACTCATGACCCTCCGCTTCATAGTCTCGTGTTCTACTACTTCAGCCAACAGCACCCACATGGAGCGTGATGGCGTAATTGAGCCTTCTTCTGGTCCTTGGAGTTCGCCTGTACTCTTTGTTAAAAAGAAAGATGGCAGTACTAGATTCTGTGTTGCAGTTCAATGACATAACCAAGAAGGACAGTTATAAGCTCCCCAGAATCGATGACACTTTGGACAAGCTGGTATCAGCAAATGGTTCTCTACGCTGGACTTGCGAAGCGGATATTCGCAAGTGGAGATTGCAGAGAAAGACAAGGAGAAAACTGCCTTCAGTGTCGGTTTATGGCAGTTCAAAGTTATGCCATTTGGTCTCTGCAATGCTCCGGCCACATTTGAACGCCTAATGTAGAAGGTACTGAAAGGACTTCACTGGAAGAAATGCTTGGTATATGTAGATGACATAATCGTGATGGGGAAAACTTTTGATGAACACCTCAAAAACATGGCAGAAGTTCTTCAAGGGATATCATCAGCTGGAATGAAACTCAGCCTGAAGAAATGTGCATTGATCCAGAAAGAAGTAAAGTATATAAGGCATCGTGTTACAACAGACGGAACCTCAAGGGATGAAGATAAAATACAAGCAGTGAGGGACTGGCGTCAACCTAAAAATCTTCATGAGTTGCGCAGCTTTTTGGGCCTTTGTACATACTACAGACGCTTTGTGCCAAATTTTGCCAGTCATTCTCTCAAAACCTGAGAAGAACTACTGTGTGACACGACGTGAGCTTCTGGCAGTATAGGAATGCATTAAACATTACCATAAATACCTGTATGGTCAACACTTTACATATTCTGCACTGAGATGGCTATTGCAGTTTAAAAATCCTGAAGGGCAAATGGCAAGGTGGATTGAGCACCTGCAGAGCTACGACTTCAGCATTGAGCATAGAAGGGACACAAAACATAACAATGCGGATGCTCCTTCAAGAAGACCCTGCTGTTTAGAGTGTAAACATTGTGCTAGAACCGAACAAAAGGATGGCGTTGTTGATGTTCGGCTAACGCAAATCGACTCTGATGAAGACAGGTCAGAGGCACAGAGGGACGACACGATACAGAGAAAAATTATAGCAGCCAAAAAGGAGGCCAGAAGACCATTCCAGAATGAAATTTCGGCTGAAAGCCCACTCGCCAAATCTTATTGGGCTCAGTGGAACAGCCTCAAGGTAATGAAAGGGTGCCTATACTGCGTATGGGAAAGTGTAGATGGCAAAACAACTTCAAATTTAATAGTTGTGGCATACTCCAAGATAAGTAAAGTTTTGCAAGAATTTCACAATGGACCTAGTGGCGACCATATTGGAGTAACAAAAACACTTGAGAAACTGAAGCAGCGTTTTTATTGGGTTGGATGTCAACAAGCCGTAACCGACTGGATAGCAAATTGCCCACAGTTCACAGCAGCCAAAAGCCCAGTAAGAAGAAGCCGGGGACAGCTACAACAATACAACTCAAGAGCACCATTCGAGCGATCTCAATGGATGTAGCAGGTCCTTTTCCCGTCACTGAACCGGAAATCGGTATGTTCTATTTCAGTAAATGTCCAGAGGTATATGCTATATGTACCTAACCAAGAAGCAAAGACAGTTGAAAATGCATTCGTCAACAACTGGGTATGTCGCTATGGTGTCCCAATAGAATTATATTCCGACCAAGGAAGAAATTTTGAGTCTGCCATATTCAGGGAAATGTGCGAATTATATGGGATAAAGAAAACCAGAACGACGCTGTTGCAGTACGACTTAAAAGAAATGCATGAGTTCGTGCGTAATAGAATCAAGATGGTCAGTGACAGGATGAATGCTAGATATGACCGCGCAGCAAATTCGGAGGGATTTATGGAAGGTCAATTGGTACTACTTTATAACCCACAACGGAAAAAAGGATTGTCCCTGGGATGGCCCGTATAAAGTGATTAAGAGAGTGAATGACGTTATGTACCGGATACAGAAGTACAATAGCCCAAGGTCGAAAATTAAGATAGTATATCTCGAACGATTGGCGCATTATGGAAGAGTTAATTGTATGCCTATCCGGGTCGAATAGGCTTAAGTGGGCGTCAGTGTTACAAAGTTTAAAAATAGATTTAAATATAACGACAATGTGGCTATATGTACTTGGCACTGCCAACCCATCTCTAGTTGTCAATATGTTGCAGCCCTGGTCAACACAATATAGATAATATTCAAATTAACGGAAATGGAATATTCCGGATACATCGTCGAGAATATACAAGATCATTCGAAGCTGTGCAATAATAAGTGTAAATAACAACAACGAAAAACCTAGCAACCTCAATGCTAAGGGATGATGACGTTATTCTTAATGATCTTGTGCGCAAGTATTCGCTGCTAATCAATGCTAAACATGTACGGTCTTATGCAAAAAAAAATCTTAATTGATGCTTGAAGTTCACGTTAGTTAATAGATACTTTCCCCCTTATTCATAAAAATTATAAGAGGGTTATAAGAGTATAATAGAGCAAATTTCATATGAAATTTTGTTTTATTACGCTGTTATTAGGCTCTCATAATTTTTATGAATAAGGGGGTTTAAGGCTAACATACCTATGTTAAAAAATTATATGCAAAAACAGGGGTCTAATCACGGCAGTCGATATCGAGTACACTATCGTATCGAATAATATTTCGATACGTGTCGAGTAAGCAAATCACCGCACTCGATATGTATCGAATCGAAATTTTGTAGCAAATTGTAATAGATTTACGAACATATGTTTAATGTCAACAAGTGGTAATGAGAGAAAATTAAAAAATTGTTGTGCTAAATAAAATTTCAGTGAAATTATAGTGTAAAAATTATGAATCCATCAGTATTCTTTTATTTATCCTCATCAGACTCTGAGGAAGAAAGTTGTCTTGTACGAATTAGAAAAGAAATTAGAGATAAAAGTGATCCTTTTTCATTGCCGGCATCCGCGTAAGATTGATAAAATTTTCTGTTTTATAATCGTTTTAAGTGAGAATGTTTTAATTTTTAGATTTAAAACTAGATTTAGACTGACAAAGAAGGCATACAATTACGTTCTATGTCAGCTAAACTTTATTGGGCAAATGTCTACAGCAGTGCCGCCAAAGCTCCAATTAGCAGCCACACTTTCACTATTGGCGAGTGGAAGTTTCCAGTACAGCGTGGGGAATGGCTATTTTTCATTTTATTTTTCATTTTGCCTTATAAATACTTTTCTTGTTATCCAATGGATTTCTGATTGTATGAAGGTGTAAAAAAATAAAATAGATTCGTATCGAACATACTTTATTTGTTGGTTTTGTTTTGCATGAGTTGCAAGCCTATGTTCTTGTTCTGTTGTTATTTTTGAAAATAGTTTGTTATTTACAAGTTGTGAATTCTCAGATGGTTTTCGGAAGTATATGCATAAGATAAGAGGTTTTTAACTTTTCAAAACTGTGGTTAAAGTCTACTGACGATTTGGTAAAGCACCAATGAAATGCATATAGACATTGCTTAACCACCAACAAGTAAATTTCATTTATATATTAGTATTGTGACAACAATGTGTTAAATAGAAAAACTTCATAACAGTTTGATTTAGATTTTATTTTTCATTTTGCCTTATAAATACTTTTCTTGTTATCCAATGGATTTCTGATTGTATGAAGGTGTAGAAAAATAAAATAGATTCGTATCGAACATACTTATTTGTTGGTTTTGTTTTGTATGAGTTGCAAGCCTATGTTCTTGTTCTGTTGTTATATTTGAAAATAGTTTGTTATTTACAAGTTGTGAATTCTCAGATGGTTTTCGGAAGTATATGCATAACATAAGAGGTTTTTAACTTTTCAAAACTGTGGTTAAAGTCTACTGACGATTTGGTAAAGCACCAATGAAATGCATATAGACATTGCTTAACCACCAACAATTAAATTTCATTTATATATTAGTATTGTGACAACAATGTGTTAAATAGAAAAACTTCATATAATATTTCATTAGATTTGCGATCACGAGTACAAAATTTTTGCTATAAACTCGAAATATGGCGGGGCAGCACATGACTCATTTGTTTGGAAACATTCAACGGAGAAAAATTTGCTAGAAGAACTCTATAATTGCAACAATATAAAAAATGCTTGGCTCTTAGGTAAGGTGGCCGAATATAATTATTTTATTATTTAAAAATTTATAATTATTTAAAAATTTATAATTAATAAAAGGAGATTCCGGATACCCCCTTGAGCCATGGCTGATAACGCCGTACAGAAATCCGGAGGATGGCTCGATGGAGGCTTACTTTAATGACACACATTCTAAAGCTCGGTGTATAATAGAGAGATCTATTGGAATACTCAAAGCAAGATGGAAAATTTTGAGCAATGAGAAGAGAAGTCGATACAGTCCCGAAAAAATCGCACATTTTGTTAATGTATGTGTTGCCTTACACAATTTTTGTATTATTTTCAAGATACCAAATTATACACAAAATTCCATGGCTGAAACTATTCCTGCTATACCTGATGTTGGAAATGAGACAAGTTGACCAGAATTGGACAAAGAGTCAGAGACCACATTAAATTATCTTTATGGAGAAATAAATCAAACTAATTTGGCTTGGTTTTATGGAACTCATTTAAATATTGTATATTTTTATTTAATATATGTACATATCGATGGTCATACGTTGACAACACGTAACTGATTTTTTATTATATTTGACAAAATGCATAAAACTTCATATAAATCGCTAAAAAACTTTCCTATCCTCAAAATAGGTAAAACCAAAATTAGCTGACAGTATCTATTAGCCAACTTGCAGTTATTTTATTTAATTGTTAGTAACTCTTTGAGCCTATTTATTATGTAATATCTTCAACTGAAAAGTTGTAAAAATCAGTTATGTGTTGTCAACGTATGACCATCGATATGTAAGTATATACCACATACTTTTTGTTTTGTACTTCTTATATCACCAGTTAAAATAAATAAAAAATTAATTCTAGTCTTTCAGAAAACTTAACATAAGCTTAACGTTTGTACTTCAAAAAATAACAAAATAAAAATTGTATGTCAGTAGGTGTAAAACAAAAGTTAATAAAAAATAAAAACTTAAATCAGTAAATATAAATGTACATAGGTATGTATGTGCTTATATTAAAATAGTGCTATCTGCAAACATAAAATTTTTTAGGATAGCTATAATTCGTTTTGTTCTTTGATTATTAAAGTTTTAGACAACCAATATTTTGCCATATTGACATCATGTATTATAAAACGAAACGATTTTTTACCATCCTAAAAAATTGTGTGCTTGTAAATAGCACTATTTGAATATAAACCGTCCATACGAATGTCTTAACTTTGTTGCTTTAGTATTTCTAATTCTATTGTCTTTATTTCCAGATCAATCTTTTTGACTGCCAAGTTTGCAATGTGTTCCTCTTCTTTCAGTTTGATTGATTTTTCTTTAAGTTCGTTCGATCTCTCCATTAATTTCAGCAACTGATCGAATTTATTGTTCAACATGTCTTGTGATTCCTCGAATTTTTCTATATTACACTTAAGGAGGTTTAATTTGGTTTCACTTCTGGTAGATTTGTTATTTACTTTTAAAGTTTCCTTTTCTACACTTTCGCAATCGGTGTTCAAATTTTTATTACTGCTAAACATTACTTTATCTACGTTTTCATCGTCACTTGATAATAGCTGCTCAATTTCTTCTATGTTGAATTCATCATTATTTTGGACAGAGCCAAATGTTTTAATTGAAGAAAGCCCTTCAACTGCTGCACCTATACCAGCAGCCTCGACAATTTGCTCCTCAGCTGGCGTCAAGGGCATTTCTTCAAAAGGGCCTCCTCCTGTTTTCCTTTTTGAAGTCATATTAAATGATAACTTCTTTTTTGCCAGATGCTTCTGGTCAGTAAAAGCCTAATAAATTAACCACATGTTCATATATAAAATCGTTGAATGGAAATGGAAACAAGAAGTAGAGTTACATACATGAATACTCACTTTTCGCCATGACTTTATGTCTTTTATTGGTGGGCCAGCCGTATTTAACTTCTTGGACAGTTGATCCCATAACTTATTCATCATACTCCGTCCTTGGGCACAATTTGGTAAAATGTTCCTAGCGCGGCCATAAATTCTGCCATAATTTCTTTTTGTTTACCATTCATTTTGTTTGCATTTGTCCTATATGATACAAATAATACTTTATTTAATAGAGGATATATACAGAAATTAAATTAACTTACATTTTTTCTTTTTGCAATATATTAAATACTTTTTTGCAATATACATATAACACTTTTTGCAAATTACAAATCACTTTCTTGGTGTTTAAATAAAATTTTTTTTCTTCACATGATAGACATTGACGTATCGAATGACAGGTCGAGTGATGTAAAGCAGTTGATTACTCGATATCGTATGCTATAATCTCAAATTACGATACTTTTTGTTCGATATCGAATGCCGTGATACCAAAATGAAAAATTTCGATACAATTTGCTCGATATCGAATGCGGTGATTAGACCCCAGTGCGTTAACTATTGCAAACTTCAAATAATTTTACTTGTTGATACTGGCAACGTCTTCATTCTCTCTTGTCTCTTTGTAGTTAACGGTGCAAAATAGTGAGTACTAATTCATCCTGATAGTCGGATGTTTTAACAATGTTTTGTATATTTTGAAATTAAATAAGATTTTTAGTTTTTTATATGCAAAATAATATATATACTACAGAAAAAACATAAACTAAAGATATAATAAATTGAATTAAGATTCTATAGGCTAATAGTTCGAAATTTTAATTTAAATCTCAGAAAGACATGATAAATATTCCAAGGCACAAAAGCAAGTCAACATCAGTTTTTTGTTATTCAACTTACACAGCAGAGCAGAACAGCTGTTTTCGAAAGACGCAACCCTTTCATCATCAGTGCTCATGTGTATTGTGTTTGTCACCACTTATTAGGTGGCTTAGTTGAATTTGATAACAGTTCCTATTTACACAAATTTTATTGTGAAAAAGAATCCGAGAACTATATCAACCTGATGTTAACATGTTATTGTTATAATACCCGTGTTACCGTTTGATTATTTTTCTTCATGTCCCATTTTTCTGAATTTTTTGTTCCATCATACCTAAGTCAAACTTTTTTGGTTTGAATTTTATACTTAAGTACATGTAAACGTTTTCCAATTTTTTTATTATTGGTAGCTCAAGCCATAGCTTAAATTTGTATGTAGTAAGAATTTTAACGAACATTTTTTATTGCTATATTAAATTGAATTAAGATTCTATAGGCTAATAGTTCGAAATTTTAATTTAAATCTCAGAAAGACATGATAAATATTCCAAGGCACAAAGGCAAGTCAACATCAGTTTTTTGTTATTCAACTTACACAGCAGAGCAGAACAGCTGTTTTCGAAAGACGCAACCCTTTCATCATCAGTGCTCATGTGTATTGTGTTTCTCACCACTTATTAGGTGGCTTAGTTGAATTTGATAACAGTTCCTATTTACACAAATTTTATTGTGAAAAAGAATCCGAGATCTGTATCAACCTGATGTTAACATGTTATTGTTATAATACCCGTGTTACCGTTTGATTATTTTTCTTCATGTCCCATTTTTCTGATTTTTTTGTTCCATCATACCTAAGTCAAACTTTTTTGGTTTGAATATTATACTTAAGTACATGTAAACGTTTTCCAATTTTTTTATTATTGGTAGCTCAAGCCATAGCTTAAATTTGTATGTACATAGTAAGAATTGATGTTGACTTGCCTTTGTGCCTTGGAATATTTATCATGTCTTTCTGAGATTTAAATTAAAATTTCGAACTATTAGCCTATAGAATCTTAATTCAATTTAATATAGCAATAAAAAATGTTCGTTAAAATTCTTACTACATAAACTAAAGATATTTATAATAGTGCAAAATAATAAATACGCCTTTTTTTGTTAAGGGTTTAAATTGATTATTTAAAAAACAACCATTCTTTACTTGTGTTGAATGCATGTACATCACTATAAATTTTATTGTTTTTACATTATGTGTGTTAATACTTTGAATGATATTTACCGTCATAGAAGCAGACAACAATACCAACCATTCAAAGAAAAAAGCATGGGTGGAAGTGGCAGAAAGTTATGTACATCACATATGCACATATATATATATATATATATATATATATATATACATATATATATATATACATATATATATATATATATATATATATATATATATATACATATATATGTATATATATACATATATACAAATATATATATATATATATATATATATATATACATATACATATATGTATATATATATATATATATATATATATGTATATGTATATATATATATATATATATATATATATATATATCCAAATATATATATATATATATATATATATATATATATATATATATATATACAACCACATGATCATTTCCTTTTTTTAAATTTCTTAAATTTTTTAGCTTCAACAGTTAATGTGTCGCGAGTCAACGCACAATAACACAGCTCAAAAATTAGTGGATGGCTACCAAAATTGTAATTTGGTCATGTTCCACATCCCCTGCTGTCTACTTCAATGTCTTGGATTACCAATGCTACAATTTTCCTTACTGTTTCCTTGCTAAAACGGTACTTCTCTTTTATAAGTACGTGCCCGATAATAGCCCGCTATTTGGTTTATACGTTTTAAATAAAAATTACACATTGAATAAAATTTTCACATCGAAATAAATAATTTTACCGATTCTGTTCATTAAATATAATGTATCCATTTTTAATATAAAAATACACAAAACTGAAATGCTTTAATTAAAAGTTTTCACAAAACATTTGCAAAAAAAAAAAATATTTAACACCGCTTTAAAGTACATGAGTAGCTACTTTAAATTATTTGATGTTAACATCGGTTTACAACACGTGTGTTAAGCTAACAACCGTTTTTGCATGATACTTTAAGGAATTTTGCTTAACAATGGTTTACCAGTCTGTGTTAAGTTTTTTTGCATAAGGCTGGTACACAAATATGCACAGCGACATACACACATAGCACAAAAAGAAACAAAACTACACAACACACCCCTGCCAACATTTTCTAACCCGGAAGTGACGCTAAGAAGTTGAAACTCATCGTCTGCGTTACCATTTTCTCATCGTAGAAGCGTCTTCCGTATTGAGAAGTTGTACCCCCCGGGAGTAACTTCAAGAAGTCTCCTCTGCGTTACTTCAAGAAGTCACTTCTGCGTTACTTCAAGAACTCACTTCTTGTAACTTCAAGAAGTCTCTTCTGCGTTACTTCAAGAAGTCACTTCTGCGTAACTTCAAAAAGTCACTTGTGCGATACTTCAAGAAGTTACTTCCGGAAGTCGAATTTTTATCCTCAAAATAATAAAAGTTGTTGTATTCATTAAATGTAATTTATTAAATTCATAAATTAATGAAAAATCCATTTAAAAAAAATTAATTCATAATAGAACCAAGTAAAAGTGATATATTCGGCTGTGCCGAATCTTAAATACCCTTCACAGATGTAATTCTTTTCGTTTAAATTTTTCGGCTAGAAAGCTAAATGTTTGGATTTTCTTATTTCTAATAGCTCTGAACGTCTTTCAAATATATTAAACATGTTTAATTTAAAAACAAAAAGTAAAAATCCGTTTCATGTAACCCAAAAAAACCAAAAATTGTCCAACCGTAGAATCGTCTATTAGATTTTTTTGGTTTTTAATACCAATTTAACTCTTCCCGAAGTATAAAAAAATTTCATACAAAAAAAAATATATGGTTAATTTTATGTAAAAAAAAATTCAATTTTCCAATCCTGGAACAGAATTTTTAATTTAAAAACTTTTAATACCGATTAAATTCTTAGCGAAGTATAAAATATGTCTAATTTACTGAATAAAATCGAAATTGGGATAAAAGTTCCTTTTATGTACCGGAAAATTTCGATTTTCCAACCCTGGAACCGAATTTTAAATTTTTTAATGCCATTTAAATTTTTTCTGAAATATAAAATAGGTTTAATTCACTGAAAACACAAAATTTGGAATTTATGTGGGTACTTTTATGTACCAAAAATATTTCATTTCCAACCCAAGAGTCGAAATTTAGATTTTTTGAAGATTTTAATACCAATATTGTTCTTCCTGAACTAGAAAACAGTTTTAATTAGCAAAAACAGCAACGTCAATTGCTTTTTGGTTACTTTTATGTAGAAAAAATATTTCAATTTCCCAACCCTGGAAACGAAATTTTATTTTTGTTTTTTTTGTTTTTTTTTTACCAATTCAACTCTGAATGAGGCATGAAATAGTTTTATTTAAGAAAAACTTAATATTTGTAACCATTTTGGTCACTTTCATGTACTACAAAATATTGCAGTTATCCAACTCTGAAATCTAAATTTTGATTTTTTTTTTAATTTTTGATACCAATTTTGTTTTTCCTTAACTAAAAAATAGTTTTAATTACAACAAAATTTAAATTTCCCAGCCCTGGAAGCAAAATTTTAATTTTTTTTACCAATCCTAGTCTTCACTAGGTATAAACTCGTTTTATTTAAGAAAAACTTAAAATTTGCAAACAGTTTGGTCACTTTTATGTATTACAAAATATTGCATGTACCAAAAAAATTTTAAACTTCCCAACCCTGGAAGTGAAATTTTATATTTTTTTGTTTTATTTTACCAATGCAACTCTTTATGAGGTATAAAGTAGTATTATTTAAGAAAAATTTACAATTTTGAACCAATTTGGTCACCTTCATGAACTATAATATATTGCACTTGTCCAACCCTGGATTCGAAATTTAAATTATTTTGGAAATTTTTGATACCAATTTTGTTCTTCCTAAAACATCAAATAGTTTTAGTTAGCAAAAAAAAAAAACAACGTCAATTGCCGTTTTGGTTACTTACATATATGTATAAAAAAAGTTTCAATTTCCCAACCCTGGAAGCGAAATTCTAATTTTTTAAAATTTTTTTATCAATGCAAATCTTCATGAGTCATAAAGTAGTTTTGCTTCAGAAAAACTAAAATTTTGTAACCAGTTTGGTTATTACATGTACTGCAAAGTATTGCATGTACCACAAAAAAACGTCAATTTTTCCAACCCTGGAAGCGAAATTTTAATATTTTGTTTTCTAAAATTCTTAATTCTTACTTAAATTATATTATTTTTGTGATACTAAATGTTGTGATAATCAATTTGTTTTCCAGATTGTCCTGAAGAAGAACACCGAAGGTGTTTGAAATATTGAAAGAAAATATATAAATGCATAAGAAAATAAGATATAAAAAACGGAGTTTTATTTTCAAAATATAAGAATTTTAGACAAAATAAGGTCGAATAATATACAAAAAATTTATTATACAAAAAATTAATTACACAAAAATTTAATTTTTTGTTATCAGGCCAACGCTTCATGAGGTATAAAGTAATTTTTTTTAAGAAAAATTTAAAATTTTTAACCATTTTGGTTACTTTCATGTGCTATTAAATATTGCACTTATCCATCCCTGGATTCGAAATTTTATTTTTTATTTTTCAGTTTTTTATACCAATTTTGTTCTTCCTAAGTTATAAGGCAGTTTTAGTTAGCAAAAAAAAAACATCAGTTGCCTGTTTGATTACTTTCACGTATAAAAAAATTCAATTTCCCACCTCTGGAAGCAAAATTTGAATTTAAAATTTTCTTTTCTTATTGCCAATGCAAATCTTCATGACGTATAATTAGGTTTTGTTAAAGAAAAACTTAAAACTTTTAACAATTTTAGTTACTACATGTACTACAAAATACGGAATAGGCCGAAAAAAAAAATTTTAATTTCCCATCCCTGGAAATTTTTTTGTAATTTTTTAGTTTGTAATAGACCATTGAGGATTCCTAAAGCACGAAATAAGTTTAATTTACAAATATTAAAAAAAATAAATGATTTTTAGTATAAATTTTGCGTCGAGAAATAGTTGTAAGCTTCCCAGCTCTCGAACCGTACTTCGGATCTATCTGAATTTCAATAGCACTCTATTTAAGTTCATTTCCAATCCAACGGTCCAAGAACGAAGTCTCTAGCTCTTCTAAACGCTTGGGAAAGCCGATTTCACGTACAGACGGACGGACAGATGGACATCGCTCAATCGTCATCGCTATTCATAACGATCCATAATATATATACTTTATGCGGTCTCATGGGAATATCGAAGAAATAACACACGGAATGACAAACCTATATATACCCTTTCACTTTTTTGTGAAGGGTATAACAAGTAACAGTGCTATATTCGGCTGTGCCGAATCTTAAATACCCTTCACAGATGTAATTCTTTTCGTTTAAATTTTTCGGCTAGGAAGCTAAATGATTGGCTTTTCTTATTTCTAATAGCTCTGGACGTCTTTAAAAAATAATAAACATGTTTAATTTAAAAACAAAAAGTAAAAATCCGTTTCATTTAACCTAAAAACCCAAAAATTGTCCAAACGTAGAATCTTCTATTAGATTTTTTTGGTTTTTAATACCAATTTAACTCCTCCCGAAGTATAAAAAAAATTTCATACACAAAAAACCAAAATTAGGAACTTATGTGGTTAATTTTATGTAAAAAAAAATCAATTTTCCAATCCTGGAACAGAATTTTTAATTTAAAAACGTTTAATACCGATTAAATTCTTAGCAAAGTATAAAATATGTTTAATTTACTGAATAAAATCAAAATTGGGATAAAAGTTCCTTTTATGTACCGGAAAATTTCGATTTTCCAACCCTGGAACTGAATTCTTAATACCAATTTAATTTTCCCTGAAGTATAAAATAGGTTTAATTCACTAAAAAACAAAATTTGGAATTTATTTGGGTACTTTTATGTACCAAAAATTTCGATTTTCCAACCCTGGAATCGAATTTTAAATTTTTTAATGCTAATTTAATTTTTTCTGAAATATAAAATAGGTTTAATTCACTGAAAACACAAAATTTGGTATTTATGCGGGTACTTTTATGTACCAAAAATATTTCATTTGTCCAACCCAAGAGTCGAAATTTAGATTTTTTGAAGAAGACCAATATTGTTCTTCCTGAACTATAAAACAGTTTTAATTAGCAAAAACAGCAACGTCAATTGCATTTTTGGTTAGTTTTATGTAGAAAAAATATTTCAATTTCCCAACCCTGGAAACGAAATTTGATTTATTTTGCTTTTATTACCAATTCAACTCTTAATGAAGCATGAAATAGTTTTATTTAAGAAAAACTTAATATTTGTAACCATTTTGGTCACTTTCATGTACTACAAAATATTGCAGTTATCCAACTCTGGAATCTAAATTTTGATTTTTTGTTTAATTTTTGATACCAATTTTGATTTTCCTGAACTAAAAATTAGTTTTAATTAGTAAAAAACCCTTTTTGGTTACTTTTATGTATAAACAAAATTTAAATTACCCAGCCCTGGAAGCAAAATTTTAATTTTTTTTTTACCAATCCTAGTCTTCATTAGGTATAAACTCGTTTTATTTAAGAAAAACTTAATATATGCAAACATTTTGGTCACTTTCATGTACTACAAAATATTGCATGTACCAAAAAAAAATTTAAACTTCCCAACCCTGGAAGTGAAATTTTAATTATTTTTTTTTTACCAATGCAACTTTTTATGAGGTATAAAGTAGTATTATTTAAGAAAAATTTACAATTTTGAACCAATTTGGTCACCTTCATGAACTATAATATATTGCACTTGCCCAACCCTGGATTCGAAATTTAGATTATTTTGGAAAATTTTGATACCAATTTTGTTCTTCCTAAAATATCAAATAGTTTTAGTTAGCAAAAAAAAAACAGCGTCAATTGCCTTTTTGGTTCCCAACCCTGGAAGCGAAATTCTAATATTTTAAATTTTTTTTATCAATGCAAATCTTCATGAGGCATAAAGTAGTTTTGCTTCAGAAAAACTAAAATTTTGTAACCAGTTTGGTTATTTCATCTACTACAAAATATTGCATGTACCAAAAAAAACCAACCCTGAAAGCGAAATTTTAATTTTTTGTTTTTTAAAATTCTTAATTCTTACTTAAATTATATTATTTTTGTGATACCAAATGTTGTGATAATCAATTTGTTTTCCAGTTTTTCCTAAAGAAGAACACCGAAGGTGTTTGAAATATTGAAAGAAAATATATAAATGAATAAGAAAATAAGATATGAAAAACGGAGTTTTATTTTCAATTCTTGGACCTAGAGCCTGAAGACAAGAATTAAGAATTTTAGTCAAAAATAAGGTCGAATAATATACAAAAAATTAATTATACAAAATATTAATTTTTTGTTTTTTTTATCTGGCCAACGCTTCATGAGGTATAAAGTAATTTTTTTTAAGAAAAATTTAAAATTTTTAACCATTTTGGTCACCTTCATGTTCTGTTATATATTGCACTCATCCATCCCTGGATTCGAAAATTTTTTTTTTAATTTTTTATACCAATTTTGTTTTTCCTAAGTTATAAGACAGTTTTAGTTAGCAAAAAAAAAAAAACAAACATCAGTTGCCTGTTTGATTACTTTCACGTATAAATAAATTCAATTTCCCACCCCTGGAAGCAAAACTTGAATTTAAAATTTTCTTTTCTTTTTGCCAATGCAAATCTTCATGACGTATAAAGAGGTTTTGTTAAAGAAAAACTTAAAATGTTTAACAATTTTAGGTACTACATGTACTACAAAATACGGAATGGGCCGAAAAAAAATTTTAAATTCCCATCCCTGGAAATTTTTTTTGGAAAAACCGATTTCACGTACAAACGGACGGACAGACGTACATCGCTCAATCGTCATCGCTATTCATAAGGATCCAGAATATACATACAGTCAAACTTCCATAACTCGAATCACCATTATCCCAAAAAATAATTCGACTTATGGAGACTTCGAGATATAGAAAATTTTTTAGACCAACGCAAATATTGTATATGAAGTAATGAATACCTATTTTTTATTAAATATATTTATTTACATAGTTATTAGGTACATACATAGCAATTATTTATATAAAAATATAATAGATAAGTTATATTGCAGTAAAAAATTCTGAAATCATTGTCTGAAAATTTACTTGTTTTTGCTATTTTCAGAAAAAAAGACTCTAGTTTTTTTTCAAAGACGCATAGTGTTCATCAGTTGTAGTATCATTAGTTTGCAAATATAAATTTAATTTTTGGAAAGATTTCTCTACATCATTTGTGGAAGGCTGAGAAATTGTAGTTTTTTCCACAGATTCCTCGTCATCACTCTCGGTAGCGCTTAAGATTATATCTTCTGAATCGGGGAAGTAATGCTCAACAATATCATTGTCTGTAGGAAAGTCAGCTGTGCATAGGTCGTTGTCTACTTCGATGTAATTTTGACGAGTAGTATTGCAGGTTACTTTGTTTGCTTTTACCCATGCTTTGTAATCTGCTTCAAATGTGTTTTGATCCGCGTTGATATTACTCCAACATATAAGAGGCATGTTACCTTCTTCTTCCCAATCCGAATACCGTCAATATGGTTGACAAAATCCATAAGGGTAATATCCTGTTTTTCGTTTGCCTCCATGCGCTTCAGAGCTTCTTTTATGATTCTGCTGCGATAAAAAACTTTTAGGTTTTGGATTATTCCCTGATCGAACGGTTGCAATTTCGAGGTCATATTTGGAGGGAAAAAAGCCAATTCAATGGCTTTTAGTTTGCTTTGTACATCTTTTGGATGTGCTGGACAATTGTCTATGAACAATAACATTTTCCGTTCAGCACTTTGGAAGTGTTTGTCCAACTTTAACACCCACTCTTCAAAAAATTGCCCAGTAATCCAGGCCTTCGAGTTTGCTTTATACTCTACTCGTAGCTACGTAACACCACGAAAGCACCGAGGCTTTACACTTTTTCCAATCAAAAGAATTTTAAGTTTTTCGGAACCATCCATATTTGCTGCCAACATCAACGCAACCCTTTGTTTGCTATTTCCTCCATGGCCATTGCTGGTTTTTAAAAGTCAATGTTTTGTCCGGTAAACATTTAAAAAAACAGTCCTGTTTCATCAGCATTGAAAACATCCCGTTCGCTGTACTTTTGTAATAAATTTGGCAAAACTTCTTTTTTTCATTTATCATAGTCTTCTTCATTAACGTCATTGCTTTCTCCGCACGCTTTTTTATAGCACACACCATGTCTAAAATTAAAAAAGTCCAAAAACACCTTATGTATTGATTGAACGTGTTATCACATGTTTTGTTTATTACTTACCTTTGCTTCCATTTATCAAGCCAACCTGTGCTTGCCATGAAATTATCATCCCCAAAACTTCTTGCAAACCCCGTTTCCTTTAGTATTGCTCCAGATATGGTCATGTTTTGACTTCTGGCTGCTACAAACCAATCGAATACTGCCTTGTCGATGTTTAAAAATTTTGGTGTTTTCATTCTTTTTTACACTGAGATCCCTATTCGAAAGACGCGATAATTGATTCCCTATTTTTAAGAATCGTTGAGACAGTACTAGCCGGTATACCATATTTTTGTGCTGTTTCTTTTTTCCTTAATCCACCTTCAATTTCATTGATTAATTTATATTTTTCTTCAATCGAAAAACACTTTAACACGCGTTTAGTAGCCATGGTGATCAACAAATACTATTTTGTTTACTTTTACATCAAACGCGACCGACTTTACGCACTCAACTGACACTTTCTCAAACAAAAATAAGAAAATAATGAACAAATCTGTACTTCCCCGAATAAAAAATAAGAATTCTGAATGAAAAAGCAGAAAATTTCGAGTTATAGAATTTATGTGTATACATTTTAGTTCGAGTTATGGAGAACTTCGAGTTATGGAAGTTCGAGTTACGGAATAAGAAATGTATGCAATTTACTCTCTTGACGCTATTGCCAACCAAATTTATTCGAGTTAGGGAAGTTCGACTTACGGAAGTTCGACTGTATATACTTTATGGGATCTCATGTGAATATCGAAGAAATTACACACGGAATGACAAACCTATATATACCCTTTCACTTTTTTGTGAAGGGTATAAAAATGAGAAAAAACTATTTTACTATTTTGTTAATTTTTTTTTTGTCTTTTTTCGACTCATGCAAAATGTGCTGTTAACAAATTTTGTTGATTTCAACATCAGTTGCGTTGATCAATTCTGAATGGCTCTCACCTACGAATAGAAAAAGCAAATTTAATTAATTATTTTAAAATTATATATTTATATGAAACATTACTTTTTATTAGTGTAAAAGTAGTTAAACGTTAGTTAAACGTTTTCGGTCGTTCCACGCCAAGTTAAATTAATAGCCATCTCATCCGATATAACAGTTTTTATTGCCATTCTGAGGTATGAAGGCTAATACCCTCCTCCAACTCTTCGAAATGTATTTTTCTAAAAACAAAAACTACAACTATTGATTTTATAACAAGTTTGTATAAATCAACGTACCAGCTGAGATCGCATATCATCTTCCAATAGCAGTTTCGCCTCCAAATCTCTAAGTTCAAGGAATGGTAATGCTGGTAGCAGTGACTTTTCTTCCTCCGCATTCATATTTCGGATTTGTTTAGCCTCAGTTTTTAGAGCAATGACTTCTTCCATCAATGTTGCTATTATTTTTTTTATTGGCTTCATCGCTTGTTTGAAATTGTTTTCTTAAGAAACGCAACTCATGTAAAACTGTTTGTATTCCATGCTCCTGAATTTCGTTTGTGTTTCCTACTACATAAATAAGAATATAGTGAAAGATTGGAAACAATAAGCTTTTTTGAATATACCTTGTTATACAGTCTTCAGTGGGGTGTATTCAATTTGGGCATTTAACACTTCACTTATTATCCATTTTTATAGAAAAGGGAATATAGTAGTTGAACTGTTGACACTTTGCAAAACAATAGCTTTATTATAAATTTTGTCAAGGGAAAACGTTATTTTATTCCCCAAGTTAATTGATTCGGCTTTGTAAATGTTCTGAACTTAAATACTGTGAAAAAAGTGGTTTTAAATTTGTTATTGTCTGTCCTTCAAATGAAGGCAAATTATTGAGTTACGTTATTTTATCAATTTTCACTAAACTATCTCCCACAAAGCAAAAATATTTTGTTTCTCAGTCGAAAAGTAAATTTGTGGAGTTTGCACATAAGAGTAACAATCTCCACCAATTTTCTTATGGCTGAACTGTATATCTACTGTTTTTGGGCTTGATGTTAAGGTGAAACTAGTTTCTACTTGTCTATTGTATAATTGCGCGGAGACATTACTTGCTTTTTTAACTTGTTTTTTCAATTTTTGAAGATGATTTTCAAACCTAAAAGCGCTAATGGTTTATAAGCTTTGAAAGCATTTGGCATCTTCATGAATCTGAAAGAGGTAATGAAAATTACAAGTTAAAAAAGAGAAGTCATAAACGTCTGCAATAAAACTGGATAGTAAATTTCGAGCAAATGCATTATTAACTTGGCAGTCCTTTTTTACCAAAAGAATTCTAATGCAACAGACAACTTAAACTCATTAGGGTTTTTTGGATTAGAAAAACCTTCATACACGCCTACTAAAAGAACTTCAGAATATCCAGGAACATTGCACAGAATAGGCCAAACTTGCTTAAGTGATATTTACATAATGGTAACCCATGAATATTGAAGTCTGAATCGTGCTCATTTACTAATAAAAAGTCTGTCAGAGCGTCTTCAAATCCATAATGACTGTAAAAACCATCTCCCAGACTGCGAGATATAACTTAAATTGCAGTTTTCTTTAACGTTCCACAGTCTTTAGGTACACACACATTCTCTTCTCTTAATATTTGCAGCAGATCATTTAGAGCACTGTTGCAAATATTATTTTCAACTGCCCATTTTCGTAACTTAGCACTAAAACTTTTTTCCTCAAAACGACTCTTTCTATCCACATACAGCCTTATGCAGAAAAACTTAACACAGACTGGTAAACCAATGTTAAGCAAAATTCCTTAAAGTATCACGCAAAACGGTTGTTAGCTTAACACACGTGTTGTAAACCGATGTTAACATCAAATAATTTAAAGTAGCTACTCATGTACTTTAAAGCGGTGTTAAATATTCTTTTTTGGCAAATGTTTTGTTTATATTAAAATGGATACATTAAATTTAGTGAACAGAATCGGTACAATTATTTATTTCGATGTGAAAATTTTATTCAATGTGTAATTTTTATTTAGAACGTATAAACCAAATAGCGGGCTATTATCGGGCACGTACTTATAAAAGAGAAGTACAGTTTTAGCAAGGAAACAGTGAGGAAAATTGTAACATTCGTAAAACAAGACATTGAAGTAGACAGCAGGGGATGTGGAACATCACCAAAATACAATTTTGGTAGCCATCCACTGATTTTTGAGCTGTGTTATTCTGCGTTGACTCCCGACACATTAACTGTTGAAGGTAAAAAATTTAAGAAATTTAAAAAAAGGAAATGATCATGTGGTTGTATATATATATATATATATGTATATATATATATATATATGTATATATATGTATATATATATATATATATATATATATATATATATATGTATATATATATATATATATATATATATATGTATATATATATATATATATATATATATATATATGTATATATATATATATATATACTTATATGTATGTATGTATGTATATGTGATGTCCATAACTTTCTGCCACTTCCACCCATGCTTTTTGCTTTGAATGGTTGGTATTGTCGTCCGCATTTTTGTTTTCAATGACTTTTACCTTCTTTCTTATGATTTCCTTAAGCAGCATCTATGACGGTAAATATCATTCAAAGTATTAACACACGTAATGTAAAAACTAGCTATCAGCAGCCGATGACTCTGGAAAAAGCGAAAGAGATACATGGAATATTGGGAATATTAATCGTCAGGGTTGGGGAATTTCGTACTAACCAAAAAGGTAATAACTTAAAAATAAATAAATAAATGGTTGATATTCCTACTAACTAGCACCACTTGCAAAAGTGGAAAAATTTACCAAATATCGCTGATGAGATGGCGTAGCGGCCTCGAAATCAGTACTGATCCGTTCTGCTGGTTTGATGATTATTGAAAATATTCTATATATTCCAATGTTAATATAAAATAATAAATAGAATTTAAACAAATTCATTTATTAATAAAATAATAAAAAATCATTTGCAGTCATTCAGATTCGAACTTAAGCCCGTTGAAAAAATTAAAAATTTATAATGTAAAAACTGTTATGAAATTCTTTATTTGACACATTGTTGTTACAATACTACTATATATAAATGAAATTTATTTGTTGGTGGTTAAGCAATGTCTATATGCATTTCATTGGTGCTTTACCAAATCGTCAGTAGACTTCAACCACAGTTTTGAAAAGTTATCAACTAACCACCAACAAATAAATTTCATTTTTATAATGTAAAAACAATAAAATTTATACTGATATGCAATCAACACAAGTAAAGAATGGTTGTTTTTTAAATAATCGGTTTAAACCCTTAACAAAAAATGGCGTATTTATTATTTTGCACTATTATAAAAATCTTTAGTTTATGTTTTTCCTGTAGTATATATATTATTTTGCATATAAAAAATTAAAAATGTTATTTTATGTTGAAAATATACAAAACATTGTTAAAACATCCGACTATCAGGATGAATTAGTACTCACTATTTTGCATCGTTAACTACAAAGACACAAGAGAGAATGATGACGTTGCCAGTATCAACAAGTAAAATTATTTGAAGTATGCAATAGTTAACGCACTATTTTTGCATATAATTTTTTAACATAGATATGTTAGCCTTAAAGTAGCTATTAACTGACGTGAACTTCAAGCATCAATTAAGATTTTTTTTGCATAAGATCGATAATCTTCAGAGTCACATGAACTATAAATTAACGCAACATCATAACATGAATACATTTGACTAGAAACACTGGGTTCACAACTTTCTTCACTATGGCACCAATTATTCGTTTTTTTTATTGGATTTCTACCATTTGTTGCACTCCCATATATATTTTTTATTATTTAATTCGGCTCTCTTTTGCTTTTGATTTTTTTTGCTATTACAGGTAATTCACTCATATTGACTATGGGATAATTATCAAATTAACAAATAATTAAAAATTATGTAAAAACTACACGAATAACAATAACAAAACGACACACTTTACCACTGACCGACCACAGCAAAAGAAAAAAAAAACTAATCTCGATGATGTGGAAAACTTCTCTTTTGCATTCTTTCATTTTTTTTAAATTTTATTTCGCTGTCACTACGACTTTCCCAGAAGTGCATAGTGTTGTTTTTGTTTATTATATCCATAACGGCACATGTATTTTCGGCTGGTGTTGTAAACAATAAACTATTTTCCAAACGTCGTCTGGATGATTAAAAGACGACTGCAATGTAAATTGTTATTGTGAAATTCAAACTACCTTCCAATTAACGTCTGGAAGTGAGTGAGACGTAACGCCTTTGACGATGGACGATGAAAGAAACTTCCAAATGTGGGAAGGGACAGAACACTCATACATACAAGCACACATATTACAAAATTTTGCTAGCATTGTCATATATACAAATACACGTGTATACCCAGCTAGCCTTTTCAACCGCTGAAGAGTCTACTGCGAATCTTATTCAGAGCGTTTTTAATCGTCGACGAGCGCATTTTTTAATCGTGGAAGATACAGCGTACGGGAGAGACTGTTACATGTAGATGATTCGTCTGCGAGAGTCTTCCACAACGCAGCGAAAGACGCTTGTATTAATCGTAGATAGAATCACTGAAGATTTATTTACAGATTATCTTACAAATCTTTTATTAAGAACATGAAGAATCGTCTGGGGCTCATGCAGAGATTATTTTACAACTTCTGAACTGCTCTTCATGTTATTATTATATAAGTCATTGAAAGAGTCATAAAAGGATCATTTGATGATAATTTGTCGAACCCGGCAATGCTCCTACCGAGCTGTTCATTTTGCAAGCTATGTATTAAGAAATCAGTTTCAGTTTTTGTATTACAAATTAATTAATAAAAACATTTCTCGTTTATTGAATATAAAGTACTTTAGAAAAAAATGAGCATAGAATATATCATGAAACGAAAAAAATTAATAAAGAAAACAAAAAATTAATTCAAACTATGGTATATGTAAAAAGTCATATAGATATAACAGCCTCCTGATATTGAAAAATAATGGAAGTTATTTTGTTTGATTTTTCTTTGTTAAACGTCTTTCGATGCGGTCCTTAGCACGTACGAAGTGTTGCTGCAAAGTTCTGTTAATAATATTATCATCACAATGTGCGAATTTGGAATGACACAGATCTATAAAAAAACAAAAATTAATCAAAAATAACACACATTTAATTTATACTTTCCTTTAAAAATTTTTTCATTTTATTTTCTTAAATCAATTTTTAGTAATAAACAAATAATATCTTAAGATATCTTAAGAAACGAATTTGATTCTTAAAAATACCACTTTACACAAGCGGCAAAAACAATAACAAAAATATTTTGGCAAAAAATCGTCGATTAAACATTGCAAGATTAAAAACCAATCCTTTCAAAGAAAGATGAAAGATAAATCTTCAAAAGATCATCAGAAATATCTTTAAAGTATTGTATATTAATCATTGCAAGATTAAACGGCGAACGTGCCTAAAAACTTAAAATAAACAAAAGAATAAACATCGTTTTGTTATTGTAACCCGTCAAATAACCATCAGGAGTTTCGTTTGGGAATTGTATTTTAGTCACAATCGTCTATTAAACAGCTCTTGGCTAGCTGGGTAACTACATGTTAAGTAAAGCACAACCATAAACAACCATGACCAGATACTTCGCGAAGTTACCAGACGACATTACATTGCTATATAAAGTCGCTGCCAGAGATCAGCGGGATGAGTGTGTTTTTAAATCTAGACGTGTTAACATCGCTAAGTGCTTAGTAGTACAACCACTCGTGTTAATTAACTAATAAATAAAGTGTTGCCGCATTACATTTCTAAAATTAATTGTCCGTGTTTTTAATTTGAAGCAATTAAACGAATCCTTGAAGGATAAGTAAAAAGCGTTTTTACGAAAAGGTCAAAAAACCTAACAATATCAATAAACAAAAATATATTTATTCGTCTAAAGACAATAAAAAAATAATAAGGAAAAGAAAAACTGTGATCATTCCATTGTGGTCTCTTTATACAGCGGCAAAATACTTGGGCGAGACAAACAACTCAAGAACAACAACTAGAATCATCAGAAGTCATACACCATCCAATAAACATTAGAACTTCTAATTTAGAAGTTATATAACATCCAATAACCAACGAAGATCCTGAATCACATCATCATTTCTCCAAGGTATCCTAAACATATAAATTAAGTTATACTTAAGGAATTAAGTTATAAATTCAAAAATTTATTTTTCCCTTTACATATCTCAATACACGAAACTACGATTCTTACGGGACCCTCTAGTTTTCGTTATGTTAAGAATAATAAATAATAATATTTAGTAAGAATAATATATACATTTCTAGCTACACAAAAAAAAGAAGAGGTAAAAGAATCAATAAAAGATTCATTCATATAAATATAATAAATAATGAGTGTTCATCTGTAAAAGAAAAATATGTAATAATCTTTTTATTAACGGAGATTATAGCTCAAGTGAATTTCGATCCCTTAAAATACTTAGGTAACCTCCCTGATTTCAGTGGAGATAGGAAAGACCTGAACACATTCCTTAGTTTAATAGACAAAATACATCAAATATTACAAACATACGACACACTTATCCAAGTACTCTTTTCAGATCTCATTAAGAGCAAGTTAAAAAATAAAGCTAGGGAAGTAATAGAAATTAATTATCAAGCGACTTCATGGACAGAAATGAAATCGGTACTTCAAAACAACTTCGGAGCCAGGTTAAGTGTGAAGAACTTTTTGATTCACTTAGGACTACAACATTCAAAACTACAAGTCTTGACTTCTATGAGGAAATTAAAGGAAAAATTAAGAAGATTTAATAATAAAACTACGTTCATACTTGGACAGGACCAAGAAGCTATAAACTTAAGTGCACTTAATAATTGCCAGTCAGCCCTTAACGTTTTTAAAGCAAAGATCCCAGAGCGAATGAAGAGTATATTGGCATGTCGTAACCCTAATTCCCTAGAACAAGCAATGAACATATTATATGAAGCAAGTTATGCACACATAGGCTTAGACACTATCCAACCATTCAATAAAAACAAATTTGACTCACAAAATTCACGACGTTTCCAAAACACACAAAATTAATCACAATTGCAGAATTTGTCACAAAACTCACGATACCCACCACAACGTTTGCCCAATTACCAAAACCAACAAAACTTCTCAAGACAATACCCAATACAACAAGGATCCCAAAATTATGGATACCAATAACTGTTGCCTGTTGTTCCCGAACCAATGGACAGAAACAATTATGAAGTAACGGGAAAATTTTTTCCGTTATCAGCCTCGGATACCTACCACATATAAAGGTAAAGACTAAGGTAGGGCATTTGAAACTAATTACCGATACTGGTGCAACCAATTCAATCCTGAATCAAGGAATCTGTCATCCTAAATGGTTGTACAAAACAAACCCCATATTCGTTAAAACTCTGTTAATTAAAACCCAATTGAACTAAAAGGCCAGAATTAAAACTTTTGAAGAATTTGGTGAAAAACTTGACTTCATTGGATTCTTTATAACGAAATTTCACGATTACTACGATGGTCTAATAGGAAATGACCTATTAATACCATTGGACGTCTGTATAAACTACAAAAATAAAACGATCCAATTTGGTAACGTTACTTTACCAATCTTTGAAGAAAACTGCATTAACTGAAAAAAAAGGAAAATCAAGAGGAAAAAGACAAAGATGTCCATAAAAGTAAGAAAGAAGGAGACCAAAACATAGAAGAAATCTATTTTCAAGATTTATTACAATATAAAGAAATTCCACTAGAGAAACAGATACGTATAGACCACCTTAATTGTGAGGAAAAAACAGGATTGCTGAAGCTTATAAAAAAAATATAAAGATATATTTTACCAAGAGCATTCCAAACTTACCTTTATTTCCGATATAAAACACAATATACGTACTATTAATAACGTTCCGATATTTACTTACATACATAAGGAAGAGGTAAAATATCAAATCCAACAAATGCTTAAGGAAAAAATAATCAGACCCAGTAGTTCACCCTACTCCGCACCTATGTATATGGATCGTGTCCAACAATAAAGCCAAATGGAGACTTGTCATCGACTACCGATACTTATACTTATTGATGAAATACCGGACAAACTTGGAAGATGCCAGTACTTTACCACCCTCAAATCGAAATCGCAGAGGAGGACATTCATAAGACCGCTTTCAGCGTAGAGAACGGTCACTATGAGTTTTTAAGAATGCCGTTTGGGCTAAAGACAGCCCCTGCGACATTTCAAAGACTGATGAATACAGTCTTAAGCGAATACATAAACAGGATATGTCTAGTCTATTTAGACGATATCATAATTTTTTCTACTTCATTACAGAAGCATTTAAACTGAATTAATCTAATTTTTAATAAATAAAAATAAGTTAATTTAAAGATACAATTGGATAAGTCAGAATTGCTGAAAAAAGAAACGGAATTTTTAGGACATATTATAACTCAATGCGGAATAAAACCAAACCCAAAAAAAAGTAGAGTGTGTAAAGAACTTTCCCATTCACAGGACACCAAAGCAGATAAAACAATTTTTAGGACTAACGGGATACTATAGGAAATTCATCAAGGATTACTCAATGATTGCAAAGCCAATGACCAAATATCTAAAAAAGGACGCTAAAACTTTATTAATTAATGAACCAATTTTAACATATCCTAATTTCTCAAAAACATTCACGGTCACCCAATCTGTTTTGCAAGTCGTACATTCAATGAACACGAATGCAATTACAGTACAATTGAAAAAGAACTTCTGGCTATCGTATGGGCCACCAAGTACCTTAGACCATAAATTTTAGACCGTAAATTTATCATAGAAACTGACCACAAATCATTAACCTGGGTTTTTTCCATTAAATAGCCCAATTCAAAACTCGTTAGATGGAGGCTCAAACTCTCCGAATTTGACTACGAAATTACATACAAAATGGGTAGTAATAACAGAAATGCGGACGCCTTATCGAGCATTGAACTTACATCCATTAATGTAAACATACCGGAATTTAACCCAACTGCACTGAAAGAAACCTCTAACTCTATTAATATTTTCAAAAATCAAATGGTTATAAAAAAAATCTAGACTAGACTTAAGAATGAAAAAGTATTCAAAAATAATAGAAAATCATAGCAATCAACGAACTCGATAGAGATACTACAATCTTAAAATTAAAAAACCATTTCAACCCGAATCAACTTAACGCTATCCTTGTATAAGATTACTTTTTTGAGATGATAAAGAATACCTACGAAGAACTCTTTTCAAATAAAACAAATTAACAGCACTTATAGAAAAAGAACACTTAGATTAAAATCATAGGTATTCAAGCGGTATAGGAAGAATTAAAAACAAAAATTTATAACCCTAAATTGAAATTGAGAATAACGCAGTTTATTAATGATTGCAGAATATGTAACTTAGAAAAATAGTATAGAAAACCACCGAAATTACCTTACAAATTAACAGAAACACCTTCAAAACCTCGCGAAATTATGCATATCGATGTCTTTTATACATTATAAAAACAACTGTTCATGACAATGATCGACAAATTTACCAAATTCGCAGTGGCTTATAATAAAAATGGACGAACATGGTTAGAATTCAAAACTAAGTTACTTCAGTATATCATACGGTAAAATTTAAAAAATAATAGCGGACAACGAATTGGGATTCAAAGCCATACCAATGCAACAATTTTTAAATGAAAAAGATATTGTCATACACTACACCTCTAACAGTAACCACACATCCAACGCGGATAAGACTGTTGAGACATGACGAAAGGAGCAAAAACGAAACCCTGGAAGAAAAGATAATAAGAATTATAGGCTTTTACAACAACACCGTACACGGCACAATAAAAATTAGACAGATCGATTTCCTGAACGGAAAGGTACATGAAGACAGATACTCTTCAATACAAGAAATAATTTGACTAAAAAGGAAAAATACTTAAACAAACTAAATAGAAACAGATCTGACGTAGAATCAGGAGAAGGGATTAATTATATTAAGGAAATTGGAGGGGCAAGAATCACAGGAAATTTAGAAAAATTAATGCTAGTAAATTGGATGAGGACCACGTAATAGACAAAAAGACAGGATTGAAATATTATAAAGCACAGTAAAACAAAACAAAAAATATCAATATTCATAAAATAAATATCTACATTAAATTTCAGATGAACTATTATTACTACTACTACTGACACTGATATCCACCGCAACTACCCAAACGATTGACATACAGGGCCTCACAAACAACAATGGATACATACCAATTAAAACTAATGAAACAAAAGTCATTGAACACTACAACAAAATATTACACTTTATAAATATCACAACATATGACGACACCTTATCACTATTAAGGTACGTTCACACTTATCAAATATTTGATCCGAAAAGCGTAACCACTAAATACTAATGAAAAATATTTTTGTTCAGATACCTGTTTATTTAGTAAAACAATTTCATACAAAACTAATAGACAGTGTTCTGAATCCAATATTATTGGAGACTATTTAACTCAATAAATGCATTTTTGAATTAAGAAGTTTTTATTAGTGTTTAGTGGTTACGCTTTTTTGGGCAAATATTTGATCAGTGTGAACATACCTTTAGGCAACAACATACTCTCACTGAATTATAGCGCAACAGCAAACAGAGCATTACTGACAGTGTATATAAGAACTTCGTTATAGTCCAGTGGTGGGCACCGTCAATGTATTTTTAAATTGTGTATGTGTTGTGCTTGCGAGCTACCCACCAAACGCAAAGCCAAGCGTTTGAAAGATAATGGTGCATTATATATTTATACATGAGTAGCAATATTTTCTAAGTTGAAAAAAACGTTGATTACGTTAAATTATGAATTAAAAATATGAGTAAAACTTTTTCTAAGTAAACAGTCAAATAAAAAAAATTAAAAGAGATAGGACAATAATTTTTTATGTTTTCCATTCAAGAAAAAAATAAATAAATAAAAGAATGGCTGGTTGCTGAACACTGAATATTCGCAAAAAAAAACCTCGTTGGATGTATCAAACTTTAATATTTGTCGGCATGGAAGATCATTTTCATATGGGAAACACATTAAAAATATTTTTGATAAGATTTTGCACAGACTAATTAATAAGACTATGTGAATTACTAAATTAGGAGAATTAGTATAGTCCGTTATTGGAGAAAAATTGTATAAAAAGCATTGTATGTTATCGAAAGCATTGTTTATGACAAAATATTTTTCTCATATCATCACGGCTGAAAGTGTTTGATGGGCAAATATTGTGGAAAAAAATATAAGAAAATTCGCAAGCATCCGCCTCATATGCATTCGTCGCTGTCTCATCGACGATTAAATTAACGAGGGTAAGAATATGTGTGAATGATCTCAGCATAATTGTGCTAAGAAACGCCCGTGTCTGTTATAGTCAAAGGAAATTTAAAGCCAGGCTTCAGGCAGAAAAGAGAACTAATAAACATTTTAGGGAAGGGACTGAAATTCGTCGCTGGATCCATGGATAACGACGACGAAGTAGAAATTAGAAACTCTTTTAATTCTTTATACAAAAGTGAGAAAAACTTGAAAAACACAATGAACAGCCTTACAATAGTAAATGACTTAATCTATTCGCAAATCCAGAATATTACTAACCACATAAATAAAAAACAGACACAAGTAGGAAAGTATTTAAAAAAACTAACGGGCTACTTACAAAACAAAATATTAATATGGAAGATGAAATTAGGTTCTTGTAACATATCTATCAAATGAATAATGACATTTAACTTCTACGCAATCACATAGACGACATCGGACAGATAATATTTTCTTGCAAGCTAGCTATACAAATACAAAGTAGCCGTAGCACTACAGGACAATAACATCATTCTTATACTCCAAATACCTCAGTATTCCAAAATATTCTATCGAAAATAATATTTGAGCCAATCCCAAACATAAATAATAAATCTATTAATTTAAATAAGTATGAAGTATGAATGTAATATGCAGACTATAACTGAAACACAAATATCAGAAATTATAGCAGGAATACTTGTATTCAAACATTTTAACTAGGAGATACAACATAATTGTAACAAAATAAAAATTAAAATAAGAGGAAATTTTATAATAAAGTTTGAAAACTGTGAAGTCAAAGCACTAAACAAAACATATTCTACCATTAAAATAAAAACTTTTGACTAATTTATTTTACCGAACTTTATCACAAAAATCACTGAAAAATGAAACATTGGCAAACCTAAAGTTAGAAACTTGATATGTACCTATATAGAATAAATTAAGCATACAAGATCAATTCAACAAATAATTAAACAAAATGTACACTCAAATTTTTTCCTACATAACATAAGAAATAAAAGAGATTGCTCATTTCGTAGGAGCCTCAAACAAACGGTAGGGGTGTTATAGTAAAGCCCCTTAATGTAATATAAAATATTTGTAATAACATGTAACTTGCTGACACATATTTATTTAGCAACTTTGAATTCTTTTTAAATGATTGCAACATAGAAATTAACAATTTCTCAATTCCCCGAATTTTATTTGGCCAACAAATATTAAAACTTATTTTATGCGAATGTGCAAACTAAAGATTTAATAAATTAAACAATTTCGTAACTTTTTAAATTGCATTTAACCAATAAATATTAAAGCTTATTAAGCATTTATTTAGTTATAAGTAACACTCTAAAAATAATATTCAGATATTAAGATTGATTCAAATAAAGAAAGAAAGAATTAAAGCAAAAGTTTTTTTTTTTTCGTTTCTTAAAGACCTCGATGAGACTGTGATAAAACCTATACTATTCTATGGTATTGTGGTCTGGTGGAAAGCACTGGACGTGGCGAGGAACCGATCCAACATGGAGAGGGTTCTCCGCAGAATGGCACTTATGATAACGGGTGCTCTTAGAACGACGCCAACAAGGGCGCTTTTTGCCGTGCTGTGCTGGCTTCCGGCGGACCTGACTGCTAGGAAGCTGGCTCTACGCACCGCAGTCAGAATGGACACAATAGGCGCATGGACCCATAGACCATGGGGTCATGCTAGCATTTTAGACACGATGGGTAATCTACCGCATCTTATCGACTACTGCACTCCGGTACCCTACCTCAGTAGGAAATTTAGGTTTTCTCTGGCGGAAGGGTTCTCCCCATTGCACGGATCCGTACAGATTTTTGCGGACGGTTCCAAACGGGGGGGCAGGGTCGGTGGGGGTGTCTTTATTCCAGACTTTGGAATCGAGATGTCCTTCAGACTCCCGGATGAATGTAGCGTTTTACAGGCGGAAATATCTGCCATCAAAAGGGCAGCGTTGTGGCTAAGGTTTTATCGGATATCGAACCGGGACATCCAATTCATTACCGACAGTCAGGCTGCAATAAGGTCTCTTACGGGTGTGTATAGCACATCCCTACTTGTCCAGGAATGCCGCGGAGCCCTTGACGGACTTGCGGAACATTCACGCATCACCTTGAACTGGGTGCGGGGACATGGGACCACCATGGGCAATATTAAGGCGGATGAACTGGCGGGGAGAGGAACCACACTTCAGGAGGCCGACATTGACCAACTAAGTGGGATTCCACTCTCATCCTGCTGGAGACGCTTTGATACTGCACTATTCGAATTAGCTCAGGACAGGTGGTTCAGAGAATCCACTTGCGAAATATCAAGAGTCTTATGGCCCCGCCTGGACTCTAAGAGGACGAGGGATCTTTTGAACTTCGCAAGAGGTCATCTACGCAATATGGTGGCCACAATTACTGGTCACTGCACCTTTGGGATCCATGCCAGGCGCATGGGTCTTCCCTATAATGACTACTGCTCCAGTTGCAATGATGAGGAGGAGGAGGAAAGCATTGCACACCTCCTCTGCTCCTGCCCTGCTCTGGAGGAGCAGCGCCTGCAGTCTCTGGGCAGGACACGCTTTGGAGACATTTCGGAGATATCAGAAATAGGGCTAAGATACCTGAGTCTCTTTATTAGGAGCAGTGGCTGGTTCGGCAGCTGACTCCCCTGGGACGTGCATGCACGGCCATAGCTGTTGGTTATGTATCCCATTCTCTTCTTTACTTTCTTCTTTACTATCTTCTTTACTATCTTTCTTACCTCAACTTCGACTACCCCTACTTCTTCCTCATCTCTTATCTTCTCACTCTTCCTTAATACAGGTATCACAAAGGGATCAACATAATTGGACCCAAGTGGGCTGGACTCTCTTTTTCTTTCCTTTACCAGCAACCTGCTAACCTAACCTAACCTAACCTAAAGACCTCGATACGAAACTGTTAAGCTGGCTTGGTCTACTCGTACATGCATTCGAGACGAATGCAATAATATTGAACAAACGCTTGTCGAATGTACTTAGCTCACGAATTTCCCTAATTTGTTAACAAACCTCTCGTATTATATATGCATGTATCTCTTCCAATAAAAGAATTTTCATTGCGGTTACGTATATTTGTTATTGGAAATAGGAGTACAAAAGAACGTCAGTTACGTGTTGGATATATTAATAGACTATTTTATTTCAGAAATGAAAAACATCGTTCCTTGTTTGGTATATCAGCAATGTTTGACTGCCAAACTTATCTGTTTTTCTATACATAATTGGGGGATTCACACTGTAGCCATAAAGTCATGTCATAAAATAATAGCACGAAAAATATGACTAGTGTAAAGAACCCGTCATAAAGTAGCATGCTATTTTCAACATCGATCAGCTGATAAGAAAACAACACTTTTGTAATTAGATGTTATCAAAGCAAAAGATAATTAAGATAATTGTAATAAAGTTGTCTGAAAATGCCAAAAAGTCTAAAAACTCCATTTCTATTTAAAATTATTAAATTTGTCTTCTGGTGCACAATTTGTATGTATAAACTAAAACAGCTGCTGCCTTGATATGAGCTGAAAATTTTTTTTCGCGGCGGCATACGGAAAAACGTTCAGTGGCTGCCAGCTACGTAAGTTAAACGAGAATAAATTTTCACATGTATATATTTAGTTTTTGCGATTTAGTTTTCTTTTAATATTTTTTATGTTATAAAAATGTGATTTAATGTACAGACATATAGGTATGAGTAATTTTTTAGCTGTTTTTTAGTCGTGAATCATTTATAAGTAACGGCGGCAAACATATACTATCGCCGTCTGGCCTAAAGATTTTCAACCGTTCGACTCAGATCTCTAGAGCTATTTTATGACAAAACAATAACATACCTGAAAAAGTGCTATTATTATATGACTTCTTTGTATGCAGCATAACAACAACTTTTTTAAACTGGTCTAAAATATTATGACAGTATGACTAAATAGCACGAAGTGTGAATACCGCAAATATATATGTTGTTTCTACCGTAAAATAACAAATGTGCTTGCATAGAGACAAAAATACTAATACAGAGAAGTTAAGATATTCATCACAGTGTTTTACAGAAAAATTATAAACATTGCTTATACATAAGTAACATATGGGCATTTCTAGGGGTCACGAACGTACGTTCGTACATTTTTGATGTACAAAGAATATAGAAAACGAAACTTTTCCGAGAATTTTTTTTCAGATTCGATAGCATTTTGGTAGCTCTGTGTTCAGTGCAAAATATGGATTTCATCGAATTTAAGTTTTCATAATAATACAGTACTTTTCGCTTATAGTCTATAACTGTAGTTGCCCAACTTTTGGGCACTATAAGCGAATTTGGACTATAACCGATTTTCTGTATAAGCCACTTAATGGATTATAAGTGAATCCTGATTTAACCCACATTTTGGACTATATAAAATTATTTTCTTCCACTCTTTTAAAACAAAAGAATAGTTTATTTAAAACAACCAAATATTAATTAATTTTAAATTGGTATCCTGAAGAAGATATCCAGAGGATATTGAAATATTGATAAAAATATAAACACATAGTAGGCTTTGAAAGTCATACAAAATTAACCCAACAAATAAATTATATTCGATATGGATCCATTTTATTATTCTACACCTTTATACAATCAGAATTCCATTGGATAACAGGAACAGTATTTATAAAGTAAAATGAAAAATAAAATCTAAATTAAACTGTTATGAAATTTTTATTTGACATATTGTTGTCACAATACTATTTTAAATTTCATTTAAATTGCCAAACATTTAGCTAGGAAGCTAAATGTTTGGCTTTTGTTATTTCTAATACCTCTGACCGTCTTTCAAAATTATGAAATATGTTTAATTGAAAAACAAAAAGTAATAATCCGTTTCATGTACCCCAAAAAGTTCTAATTGTCCAACCGTAGAATCGTCTTTTAGATTTTTTTGGTTTTTAATAACAATTTAACTCTTCCCGAAGCATAAAAAAGAATTCATCCACAAAAAACCAAAATTAGGAACTTATATGGCTAATATTATGTACTAAAAAATTTCGGTTTTTAATACCAATTTAATTCTTAGCGAAGTATAATATATGTTTAATTCACTGAAAAAAACCAAAATTGGGAGTTTATGTGGGTACTTTCATGTACCAAAAAATTTAAATTTTCCAACCATGGAACCGAATTTCTAATTTTAAAATCTTTAATACCAATTTAATTCTTAGCGAAGTATAAAAAAAATTTAGTTCAATGAAAAAAACTAAAGTTGGGAGTTTATATAGTTACTTGTATGTACCAAAAAAATTTCGATTTTCCAAACTTGGAACCTAATTTTTAATTTTTAAAATTTTTAATACAAATTTAATTCTTAGCGAAATATAAAATATGTTTAATTCACAGAAAAAAACAAAATTGGGAGTTTATGTGGGTACTTTCAAAAAATTTAGATTTTCCAACCCTGGAACCGAATTTTTAATTTTTCAATACTAATTTAATATTTTCTGATATATAAAATTGATTTAACTCACTAAAAACACAAAATTTGGATTTTATGTGGCAAAAACATTTCGATTTTCAAACTCTGGAAGCGAATTTTTATTTTTTTAACAATGCAATTCTTAGTGTGGTGTAACATAGTTTTACTTGACAAAAAAATTAAAATTTTTAAACTTTTTGGTCACTTTCATGTACCATAAAATATATCATTTGGCCAACCCTGGAGTCGAAGTTTTGATTTTTTAAAATTTTAATACCAACTTTGTTCTTCTTGAATTATAAAACAGTTTTAATTAGCAAAAACAACAACGTCAATGGCCTTTTTGGTTACTTTTATGCAGAAAAAATATTTCAATTTCCCAAACCTGAAAACGAAATTTAAATTTTTTACCAATGCAAACCTTAAAAAGGCATGAAAAAATTTTATGTGAGTAAAACTTAATATATGTAACCATTTTGGTCACTTTCATGTACTACAGAATATTAAAGTTATCCAACTCTGGAATCTAAATTTTGATTTTTTTTTAAATTTTTGATACCAATTTCGTTCTTCCTAAAATATAAAATAGTTTTAGTTAGCAAAAAAAAAAACAACGTCAATTGCCTTTTCGGTTAATTTTATGTATAAAAAAATAAATTAAATTTCCCAACCCTGAAAGCGAAATTTTAATTTTTAAAAATTTTTTTATCAATGCAAATCTTCATGAGGTATAAGGTAGTTTTGTCCAAGAAAAACTCAAGTTTTGCAACCATTTTGGTTGTTACATGTACTACAAAATATTGCATGTACCCAAAAAAACTTTAATTTTCCCAACCCTGGAAGGGAATTTTTTTTTATCAGTGCAAAGCTTCTTGAGGTATAAAGTACTTTTATTAAAGAAAAATTTAAAATTTTTTACCATTTTGGTTACTTTCATGTACTATAAAATATTGCACTTGTCCAGCCCTGGACTCGAAATTTTTATTTATTTTTTGAATTTTTGATACCAAAAATAAACATCAGTTGCCTTGTTTGATTATTTTCAAGTATAAAAAAAATAAATTTCCCACTCCTGGAAGCAAAATTTGAAATAAAAAATTTTTTTTTGGCAAGTCCTCATGACGTATAAAGAGGTTTTGTTAAAGAAAAACTTATAATATTTTACAATTTTAGTTACTACATGTACTACAAAATACGGAATGGGCCGAAAAAAAATTTTTAATTTCCCATCCCTGGAAGTTTTTTTTATTTTTTAGTTTTTAATAGACCATTGAGGCTTCCCAAAGCACGAAATAGGTTTAATTTACTAACATTAAAAAAATATAATTGAGTTTTGGTATAGATTTTACGTCGAGGAATAGGTGTGAGCTTACCAGCTCTGGAACCGCACTTCTTTCTGAATTTCAATACCACTCTATTTAAGCTCATTTTCAATCCAACGGTCCAAGAACGAAGTCTCTAGCTTTTCTGGGTGCTTGGGAAACACGATTTAACGTACAGACAGACGGACATCGCTTAATCGTCATCGCTATTCATAGGGATCCAGAATATATATACTCTATTGGGTCCCATGTGAATATCGAAGAAATTACACACGGAATGACAAACCTAGGTTAACCCTTTCAATTTTTTGTGAAGAGTATAAAAATAAAATTAAAAGTAAACATTTAACAAATTGTTTTACTTAAGCGTACATACCTTAAAAATAAAATTTTTAAGCTTTAATAAGTAAAAGCGTTATATTCGACCGGGTCGAATCTTAAATACCCTCCAAATATTTAGTAAGTGAATTTAAAATGGTTAACATGGTGGGACAGAGTTATTTTATATAATATCGTACGTGAACGCCCACTAAAGGGAGCGGGGTTCAAAAATAGACAATATCATGTTTTCCACAGACGAACGTATGGGCAATGCTAGTGTAACAAGTACGCAAATTACAAGCAAGACTACCAAAGAAATACAAGTATGTAAAAATAGTATGAAAGAAATAAGAAATAATTATGGCGAGTTTTTCCCATATCCGTTGGTTGTTGTAATTGTGCCATCAATAGAAAGCAGACGTAACCTAAGTAATCTAATATATAATTTTGTAAACTAAATTGAATATTTGATCAAAATAAAGAAGCACTTAAAACTATATATACAAAAGTTGGAAAATTAATACATGGTGTCAGAAGTGGGATTCAATATAACTAAAAGTGATCGTTTAATTAAAAGGAAAAAAAATTAAAAGTTAAAATGGCGGATGAAGGCCAAAATCGCACACCACGTTCTCTACATTGTTCTAATATGGCGGCGGAATGGCCCAAATGGAAGCAAAATTTCATGGTTTGGATGATTGCAACTGGGAAAATGGAAAAGCCAGAATAAGACAAAATCGCAACGTTTATATGGCTGATTGGTGAGCAAGGTGCTGTTATATATAACACCTTATTTCCAAATGATGGTACACAAAACTCGATGCTGGGAGAAGTTCGTGTTAGTGGGACTGCCGTAACACAAAGGAAATTGGATGACGTCATTAAGAAATTTGATGAGTATTGTCTGCCTCAAAAGAATGTGGCGATGAAGTCATTCAAATTTAACATGATATCGCAAAAGGAGAAGCAGTCGATCAATGAATTTGAGACGGAGCTGCGGAAACAATTACCTTTTTGTGAGTTTAAATGCCATTGCGGCGCATCTTATGAAGAAAGAATGCTACGAGACCGTATTATGATCGGTGTGTATGAAAAGAAACTTCAAATGAAGCTGTTGGACGGCAGAGATGATACGTTGGCAAAGGTGCTTGAAACCTGTAAAATTTATGAAGCGGCTAGTCTCAACAAAATTATTCTGGAGACGAAAGCACCATTAATAGCAAGCTTGGATACTGAAGAAAAAATGCAAGCAGCGACAGTTGAGTCGATTAAACGCTTCTGTTTTAACTGTGGTGGTTTATGGTCCCCAAAACATGTAAGTGAGTGCAAAGCGAAGGACATTGTGTGTCGTATATGCTCGAAGGTTGGGCATTTTGCCAGAATGTGCCGACAAAAAGGGAAATCTCAGCAGATGAATCCGAAGAGGGATGACAACAATAACAATAATGGTGGTCGTTACAACAACAAACGGGGAATTGGTAGTATTGCTTGGGGTGATATTCAAGGTAGGTCTTTTGACTGTGTGAAAATGACAGGAAATAAATTAAGTAATGAAACTTATTTTAGAATAAAATCAGTAGAATCGAATCGGACTAAATGGACTAAAGAATATCGGATTGGAGGGAAAATAGTTCAGTTTAAGTTAGACACTGGAGCAGACGTGAATTGTATTCCTTTAGATCTCATAGAAAGACTTAAAATAAACATTAGTAACAAAAGCAATGATTTTCCTGTTTACGATTACAATAATAATAGAGTACAGGTTTTTGGTACTGTGAAGTTAAAGTGTGTTGATTTAAAGTCTCATAATGAAGCGAAAGTCTCATTTTTGGTTGTGAATAATGAATATGAGCCGATACTTGGATTGGATAGTTGCATTCGATTTGGGCTCGTTAAACGAATGGATGTTGACAAAGTTGCGTTGTCAGAGGGGTCAGAGTTATTTATAGGAAAGTATAAGGATTCATTTCATGGATTTGGTAGGTTCCCGGGAGAATATAGGATTTATTTGAAAGATGGGTCGAGACCTGTACTTCACTATAAGAAACGGGTACCGCATGCATTGATGGACAGATTGAAAAAAGAACTTGATAGTATGGTACAGGAAGGAATTATTTCAGTAGTTGATTACCCAACTGATTGGGTTAATAATCTACAAATTGTAGAAAAGACAAATGACCGGTTACGCACTTGTCTGGATCCAAGACCCTTAAATGAGTGCATCAAACGGGAACATTTTCTAATCCCAACAATTGATGACCTCACATCGGGTCTAGCCAATGCGAGGATATTCACGGTTATTGATCTTACTAGTGGATTTTGGCATATGTCCTTGGAGAGCACATCGTCAGATTTGACTACTTTTATGACTCCTTTTGGGCGACACAGATTTAATCGTGTGCCTTTTGGTCTCAGCTGTGCGACTGAGATGTTTCAGAGAACTATGGTAAAGATTTTTGGTGACATTCCAGGGATTTATATTTATTTTGATGATATCTTGATAGGTGCAAGGGATCTGGCAGAACACGACAGAATTCTGGGATTGGTAATCCAACGGGCAAGAGAGGATAATGTTAAATTTAATTCAGAAAAGATACAATACCGCAAGGAATCTGTGGAATTTATGGGGAGCACTATATCGCACAAGGGAATTAAAGCCGAGGGAAAATATTGTGATGCTATTCTGAGGATGGAAAAACCGAGAAGTAGAGCTGATGTCTTGCGTTTTCTGGGTCTGGTAAAATATTTGGCAAGATTTATACCAAATTTGTCAAAGATAACTTCAGGGTTACGTAATCTGACGAGAGTTGATGTTGAATTCGAGTGGAATGAGGAGCAGGAGATAGAGTTTAGGAATCTATTGAATATAATTGTATCGGAACCTGTTTTAGCTATTTATGATCCTGGATTGCCTGTGAGGATTCAAACAGATGCATCCAAGGACGGATTGGGCTGTGTCTTGATTCAGGAGGGGCATCCCATTGCGTTTGCGTCTCGGACATTGGCGAAAAATGAGCAGAAATGGGCACAAATCTAAAAAGAACTCCTAGCTATTGTTTTTGCATGTCAACGTTTCCACTATTTTGTATATAGTCGTGAGTTTACGGTTGAAAGTGATCATAAACCACTTGAGACCTTAATGAAACGGGATATTGATGATGATTGATTGATTGATGATACGCTGAAAACGCATAGTGAGTCTTCAGCGTATGTTCATAATTTTATTGAGGTATCCTCAAATGGATGTAGTTTATAGACTTGGAAAGGAAATGTTGGTGGCTGACTGTTTGTCTCGTGCTCAATTGTCGGAGACGGAGGAAGTAAAGGATTTGTCAGGTGTAATACATGGTATAGTAGAATCGGTTTTTCTATCGGAAGAGAATTATAGATATTATAGGAATATGTTGAATGAGGATGAGAAATACAGTCGTATTTGCACATATGTTGAGAAGGGATGGCCAAATTTTCACCAGTTGGATGGCCTGAGTCAGCATTTTCATAAATTTAAATCGAAACTTCATGTTGAGAAGGGACTTTTATTGTTAGATCATAGACTAGTAATACCAGGTAAATTGCAAGGAAGAATTACTGAATGGTTACATGGCTCACATCTTGGTATTGAAAAAACACTAGCACGTGCTAGGCGTTTGTACTATTGGCCGGGAATGGGTCAAAGGATAAAAGAAGTGGTCCAATCTTGTGCTGTCTGTGAAAAATTTCGAAGGAATAATCAAAAGGAGCCATTGATGCAGGAGGAATCACCAAAATATCCATTTCATATAGTGGCGGTAGATTTATTTGAATACGCTGGTAGAGACTTTGTAGTGATTGTAGATGCTTATTCGAATTATTTGATAGCGATACCACTGCATGACAGGACATCGAGGAATATTATTGACCAAATCAATCAGATTTTTTTTAAAGTTGGTTTTCCAACTATAATCAAGTGCGATAACAGTCCTTTTGGATCCAAGGAATTCGATAGTTATGCTTCAGAATATAATATTCAATTTAGATTTTCAAGCCCGCGCTATCCACAAAGTAATGGTTTGGCCGAGAAGGGGGTGACTATTGCAAAGAACATATTGAAGCGCTGTTATGCGACAGGTGATATGAGTTCATATCAATATAGAATTTTGGAATACAATACGACTCCTTTGCCAGGTATGCAACTGTCACCGTCCGCTTTATTTTTTGGCAGATTAATTAAGACTAAATTACCAGTATCGGGTTCATTGTTAACCAGAAATAACGTGACTGAAGAGTCGATTCAGAAAAACATTGAAAGAAAAAAAGGAAGACAGAAATATTATTATGATCGAAACGTAAAATCATTGCCGGAGATTAGCATCGGTGACTTTGTTATTTTTAAGAAGGATAGTAAAGGATGACATTATGGCAGGGTGATGGAAAGGGTTAGCGAACGGTCATACATAATAAAGGACAATTGTGATAGATTATTTAGACGTAATAGGAGATTCATTGCTAGAACGGAAAATGTTGATTTCAATACTGGTGACTTACTGCTTGAGGAGAAAGTTGATAGTGGCTGTGACAGATGTATACCAGAGGGTTATAGGGTGCAACCATCACCTGGTGAAGTGAATATGGGATATGAGGGTCATATTGAGCTAGATACTCCGTCAGAGGAGCATACAGCATCAGTGCAAGAATATGAGCAGAATATAGAGGAGCCGCAGACGGCGGAATATAATGTCCGGGCTGGTGATGGTGTTCAAGGTGAAGGGTCGGGATCTAGAGACCGGGTCACGACAGAGGCGCGGACAAGAAGTGGTCGATTAGTGCGACCACCAAAGAGATACCTTGAATACTAATAATAAAAAAAAAAAAAAAAAGCATGTATGTAACAAGTACGCAAATTACAAGCAAGACTACCAAAGAAATACAAGTCTGTAAAAATAGTATGAAAAAATAAGAAATAATTATGGCGAGTTTTTCCCATATCCGTTGGTTGTTGTAATTGTGCCATCAATAGAAAGCAGTCGTAACCTAAGTAATCTAAAATATAATTTTGTAAACTAAATTGAATATTTGATCAAAATAAAGAAGAACTTAAAACTATATATACAAAAGTTGGAGAATTAATACAGCTAGACCGTCTTAAACATCATCACTAATCAAGAACATACATATTTACTTTATAGGATCCAATAAAAATTGTATTTTGGCGTGGCCGCTCTGGCAAGGGCTGTGGGGGAAACATTTCACCTTTGTCATAAAACTCTAAAAATAATAGCTTGGGATAATTATATACAAAAAAAAATTTTTAATTTTTTTTATAGGGTCATTTCCGGGGAAACGGGGGGTAGGGCAGAAACAGGCAGTCATAAAGCTCTAAAAATAAATGCTTGGGATGATTATATACAATATTAAAAAAAAAATTTTTTTTTGATAGGGTCATTTAGGGGGCAAAGGAGGAAGAGAGGGTAGGGCAAAAACATGCAGTCATAAAACTCTAAAAATAAATGATTGGGATGATTACATACGAAATTTATAAACAAAAATTTTTTTTTTGGTAGGGTCATTTAGGTGGTGAAGGGGGAGGGGGTAGGGCAGAGGAGTACCAGGTATCGTCTCAGCTTCGTCAATAAGGCTTAAAAATTTAATTTTTAAGGAATGTAGGCTTAAGTAAAACGATTTGTTAAATTTTTTATGTTTTTTTTTCATATAATAACGCCCACTAAAGTGGGCGGGGTCCACAAAAGTTTTTTTTTATTTTATGGTTCCAGTTTAAGGCGTTGGACCGTATTTGACATAAAAATATATCATTTGCTTAACAAAATAACCAAAAAAATCTAAAAATTATGTTGTTTTTTCTGGGTTGGCTTAGTTCTTCTTAGGGGAACTTTTTTCCCCCTTGCCCGATTTAGTCCATCTTCAAACTTAACCTGTTCTAAACTTTCATATATATATATATATATATATATATATATATATATATATATAACAAATTTCAAGAGTCTAGCTCTTTCGGTTTTCACTGAATCGTGATTTCCACAGACGGACGGACGGATATGCTCAGATCGTCTTAGATTTCATCACTGGTCAAGAATATATATACTTTATGGGGTCTGAGATGGATATTTCGATGCGTTACAAACGGAATGACAAAGTGAATATACCCTCCAAATTCTGTTTTGGAGGGTATAATGAAGAAGCTGAGACGTAACCTGGTACTACTCTGCCCTGTCCCCTCCTCGCCCTTTGCCTGTAAATGACCCTATAAAAAAGAAAATCTTTTTTTAAATTTTGTATATAATTATCTCAAATGTTATAAATGAGACTTCACTGTATTCTTTAATATATACATAAGCTTAGAATTCGTGAAATTAATACTTGAATTGTCAAAATCATATATACATTTGAATTGTAATTATCTCTTTTTATACCCTTCACAAACAAGTGATGTATATAGGTTTGTCATTCCGTGTGTAATTTCTTCGATACCAATATAGGACCCCATAAAGTATAGATATTCTGGATCCTTATGAATAGCGATGACGATTGACTGATGTCCGTCTGTCTGTAGGTGAAATCCGTTTTCCCAAGCCCCCAGAAGAGCTAGAGACTTCGTTTTTGGACCGTTGAATTGGAAATGAACTTCAATAGAGTGCTTTTGAAATTCAGAAAGATCCGAAGTATGGTTCCAGAGCAGGGAAGCTTACATCTATATCTCGACGTAAAATTTATACCAAAAATCAATTATTTTTTTTAATCTTTGTAAATTAAACCTATATCTTGATTTGGGAAGCCTAATAGTCTATTAAAAACTAAAAAAATAAAAAAATTTTTCCAGAGATGGAAACTTAAAAAATTTTGTTTCTTCTCATTCCGTATTTTGTAGTACATGTAGTAACTAAAATTGTTAAAAATTTTAAGTTTTTCTTTAACTGTAATTGAAACACCCGTATGCAAATCTCATCCATGTATGTACGTAAAACAATTCGTATACAATACTTAGTATTTTATTATTGTTACGATTAACTTGTACGGTTATATGCCTATACCTATATACACGTAAATATACACCTAATGTATGTACATATTCGAGTATTATGTATAACGGATCTGACATTCTTTTATAAGTTATCTCTGTTACGATTAAGTTAGTTATAATCATTTTTGTAAAGTGTTTTTGGTCGCTGTTTGAATAAAGCACTGGTGCGGAATACATAACATTTGGCGACGAGTAGTGTTGAACCCAGCAGAAATTAAAGTTAATTTTGTCTTAAAATAAAATTGTCGAGATCAAGCAAAATGTCTCTGATTGGATCCATTGAGCAATTTACATTCGGTGAAGATATTGGTGAATATTTAGAACGTGTCGAGCAATTATTTATTATTAACAATGTGGACGAAAAAAACAAAGTGGCATTGTTTTTAACATTAGTGGGACGGGAAACGTATAAAAGAATAAAATCTATAGTACTTCCAGAGAAACCCACAAGCAAAGTATTTAAAGATTTAGTTCAAGTAATTTTGCCACATTTTAGCCCGGAAAAAAATGTTATTGCCGAACGTTTCAAATTTTACAATTGCTCACAAAAATCAGGGGAACCAGTGGGCGAATATATAATTAATCTAAAGTTGTTATCGGCCCGTTGCGAGTTTGGGACCTTTTTAGAGGAGGCTTTACGTGATCGTCTTGTTTGTGGAGTTAGCAGTAGCCAGTTGCAGACAAAATTGTTATCAACGTTATCACTAACTTGGGGCCAAGCCTGTAAGTTAGCACAATCATTTGAATTGATCGATAAAGAGCAGAAGAGTATGCAGCCTTCGTCGTCGTACGAACTGAATAAAATAAATCGGCGATACCAAAAGCATAAAAGTTTTGATAAGTGGCAAAAATGTTCATCAAGACATGCTAGTGGTGAATGTCCGGCTAAGGAGTGGGCTTGTTCCGTTTGTGGGAAAAAAGGCCACTCAGCTAAAGCTTGTTTAGCGAAGAAAGCACAGAAACCAAGTCAAAAAATACCCAAAGAAAAATAGTGATGTAAATGAGCTGCAGTACCAGTTGGGATCATTAAATTGGGTAAATAATACGGTGTCTCCTTTGATAACTAAAGTTATGGTGAACGACGTAAAATTGAAAATGGAAATTGATACCGCAGCCGTCGTGTCCGTAATTTCTCGGTCCGACTAAAATTAAATTAAATAGTGTTAATTATCCCTCCTTACAAGTCCTGACAGGAAATGAAGTTGATGTGATTGGAGAAATGCCAGTAATGATAAATGGGGAAAAGAATTAAAATTAGTCGTAGTCAGTTCAGTACGGAAGTTTATTCACTTGATGGGTCGTAATTGGATAGATGTTCTGTTTCCAGGTTGGCGAAACTTTTTTATTACGCCTGACGATAATTCAAGTGATTTATTATCGCTACAAGCTGTTCGCCAGGCCGGTACAATGGAGGAATTAAAAAGTAGATTCACGTCCTTATATACAAATAATTCAAGTCCCATCAAACGTTTTTCTGCTGACATTTTTGTCAAGCCACATTCACAACCAAAGTTTTTTAAGGCATATTCGGTGCCGTTAAGTTTAAAGAAATCGGTAGAGGCAGAGCTAAATCGTATGTGCGAACAGGGAATAATACACTCTATACGACAAAGTGTTTGCGCAGCTCCAATAGTTTGTGTGTTGAAGAAGGATTCTAATATAAGAATTTGTGGAAATTTTAAAATTACCATAAACCCGGTTATAAAAATGGATGTATACCCATTACCTTTAATTGATGATATCCTGACAGGGTTGAGAGGGAAAACCTGTTTTTGTATTCTCGATTTAAGCCAGGCTTATTTACAGTTATGTGTAAACGAGTCTAGCCGTGCTCTGTTAACGATAAATACTCATATGGGGCTATTTCAGTTCTGTCGATTACCATTTGGGGTGTCTACTGCACCCATGATCTTCCAAAGAGTATTGGATCAAATTGTTCAAGGTCTAGAGGGAGTTTCCGTTTATCTAGATGATATTATAGTGGCCGGCATGGGTGAAAAAGATTGTAGATCTAAATTATATAAAGTTTTAAGTAGGTTGCAAGAGTTCAATGTAAAAGTCAATTGGACCAAATGCAAACTGTTAGTAAACACCCTCGAGTATTTAGGGCACACCATAAGTGCAGAAGGCATTATGCCGTCAGCGTCAAAAATGAAAGCAATAATGGAAGCTCCAGAGCCAGTTAATTTGGAACAACTTCAAAGCTTTTTCGGGTTAATTAATTATTATTCAAAATTTTTTCCATATAGTTCATCCGTATTAACACCATTGTAAAAATTACTACGTAAGGACGCCCAATGGTGTTGGAATGAAGAGTGCGCCTTTTCGTTTAAAAGTTCAAAAAATTTATTATGCAAGAACGATTTATTAGTTCATTTTGATCCAAGTAAGCAAATAGTGATAGCTTGTGATGCCTCGCCATATGGTGTAGGTGCCATACTGAGTGTGGTTGTTGATGGCCAAGAGAGACCATGTTATATAGTGTCATCCACTTTAAGCAAAGCTGAGAAAAATTATTCCCATATTCACAGAGAAGCTCTGGCCGTGGTATTTGCGATTCGTAAATTTCACAAATTTGTCTATGGGTATCCTTTTACAGTATACACCGATCATCAACCACTGGAAAAACTACTTGGAGATCAAAAAGTGTCTATTCGTTTCCATAGGTGGATGTTAGTAATTGGAATATAAATTTTTTTAATTTTGATAATGAGATATACATTTCATTAACAGATATTGGGCCTTATTACGGTTCTCGATTCGACTCGAAAGAATGTAATAAATTAAAGAAAAATACAAGATTTTTCTTTAATCTATTACAAACACTCGAGGCGATTCGCAAACGGTAATAAGGCAGATTGTAAAATATTCCGAAAGGGATCCAATAATCAGCAAGGTCATGAAATTTGTCGAAGAAAATGAGTGGCCAAGGGAGGCAGAAAAAGATTACTTGCTAAAGAAGTTTAAAAATGTCAAAATTTCGTTAGAAGTAAAAGAAAAAGGTTTGTTTTATGGTGACCGGCTAGTAATACCAACGATTCTAAGAAATAAATTTCTTGCACTATTACATGAAACACATATTGGCGTCGTCCGTATGAAATTATTGGCCCGAGCATCAGTTTGGTGGCCTTCAATTGACGGGGAGATTGAGAAACATGTGTCGGAATGTATTTCATGCCAGAAAATTCAAAATAAAACGAAGGATTGCCCAAATTTTACTTGGCCACCAACCGCCTTTCCTTTCGAACGTATTCATGTCGATATACTCCAGTTTCAGAGTGTAGATTTTTTAATAGTAGTTGATGATTTTTCGAAGTGGGTAGATGTCCAAATACTGTCAAAAAGAGCAACAATTTCTATAATAGAAAAGCTGAAATTTTTATTTTCAAACTTCGGGTTTTGCTCCACACTAGTGAGTGATAATGGTCCTCAGTTCCGTAGTGAAGAATTTGCATTGTTTTTAAAAGCTAATGGGATAAACCAATTATTTAGCCCACCGTATCATCCGCCAAGTAATGGTTTGGCGGAAAGAGGCGTACAAACGGTGAAGCGTAGTCTGAAAGCGTATTTTCTGTCCAGCAAGGAACGCAAACTATCTATTCAAAACGTCGTATTGAATTTTTTATTTAAGTACCGAAACACACCATCTACTGTTACAGGCATTTGCCCAAGTGAGTTTGTATTAGCATATAAGCCAATAACATTGTTGTCGAATTGTAGTTTGAAACACGATTCAAATACGAAAGTAAACACCACCCTATATAAGGCGGGAAAAACTAGAGAAATGTTAGATTTTCAACATAGCAATAAATTTAAAAATTTTATTTTAAAAGGTGGCGAAAATATTTTGTATTTGAATCCAAATCATAAAAGTATCGCAAATTGGACCAAATGAGTTATTTGTAAGAGAATAAGTGCAACGTTGTATTTAATTGAAGTTAATAGGCGGCGAATGATAGCTCACCGCAATCAGTTAAGAAAATTTGTTAAAGATGTAACTGTAGCGTGTTTCTATTATCACCATGACCACACCCTTTGTATGGTTATGATAGGGTGCAAATTGTGCCGCTGTTGCTCTACCATCTGTAAGCAATATGATATTTTATTTTAAATAAACACGCACACTGCTCTGATATGTATTAGTAGAGTGTAAGCATTTTCCCACGATCTGGGTGGTCAATAAGCAATAACCAATAAACTCTTGTGTATGACCATATATCATGCACAATTGTTTATATTAACAAAATATATTTGTTTACATTTAAGAAATTATTGTTTAAGTATTTGTAAGAATTATTCTTTAAGTTTAGCTTAAGACAATTTTAGATTAAGAATAAAAATTCATTCAAAATAAAGCAACGGCAAAGAGCAGAAGCTCAATGCCAAATAAACTTTTACATGGCGATCCTGCCATTATCCTTAAAGGATAACAAAAGTTTGTGAACTTATATAAATTATTAATCATTTTATTTAATTTGATTTAAAAACCAAAAAGAAAACTAAAATAAAAACAAAATAAACAAAATACACACAAACTGCAAGAAAATAACAACAACAGAAATATCTTAAAAAAAAAAAAAAATCTACAAAGAAAAATCCAACAAAAACAACCCCAGCCAGCACTAATAAAAGTTTTGAAAAATCACCAGTGAAAAAAAAATAGAAGAAAATCCACCAGTTCCCAGTGAAACAGAAGAAAACCCAACATAATCTTCCTGTAGTTCGGGCAAATATCCGGAAAAAATAAACAGCCTTCAACAACACGAAATAATTGTGAAAAACACCAGAAATAACCAGCCTTCATCCAGACGAAGTAACACCATCATCAGCAAGAAATGTAACGAATCCAATATGGTAAAGTTTTTTTATTATTGAAGAAATCAATCTTTTTTTTTATTTGATTTATTTAGCTTTTTTGTGTTTCACTATTGTTTATTGTGTTTTATTATTATTTATTGATGCGATGCAAATCAACTAATAAGTGAAAATGAATAAAATATTAAAATATAATTGAAAATATCTTTTTATTACAAAAATCTATATATTTTAAACCTTTAAATAAGAAATTAACAAACACAAAGTTTAAAAGACACTAAAATAATTCAATTAAAAGTTTAATAGAGAAATTAAAATTATTATATAGCATTATCATTAATAAAACTTTATTTAATAAATTAAATGAGTAATAAATAAAAATAAATAAATATAATTTTACATTCTTTTATTATGGATTATAAAACACCTAACAATAACATATAAGTAATCATACTAAAACTGCAATTACTTGATACTTACGAGTCCCTCTTGGAATTGCATAGTAAATAAGGTTTAAATCCCGTTGGGTCACAATTGGTTTTGACCCATGGATGACAGCGCTTGGTACGTCGGTGCATAGAAGTGTACAGAATGCCACGCGGTGCCATACATCCCATGTAAATTATAAGCATTAACAAGACCCTGACAATTTTTCAAACTTTTACTAACATTCATGACGGCAGTAAAAATCGGGTCAGGCAAAATTTTGTAAGTCTGACTTCTTGAAGTTGTAAACTGTCGCATGAAGACAAAACGAACCCGACAATAGATTTCAAATAGGGTAGAATTTTTTTAAAGAAATCTTTATATATAGAATTCTAATAAGGAAAGGTAGAAGAAATAGACAGACAGGAATGGGAGAAAAACCAAAGACATACGTAGAAGACTTTTTGCAAGCGGCAAACTTATTGAAAAAAAAAATAACAAAAATACATTGTAAAGTCACAAGCTTTAATATAAAATAACCACCAAATATTGACACAAAAGAGACAGTTTGATGAACATAATTTTAATTCATTTGAATTCAATTAAACTGTTGACATAAATTTTTAATGAAACTTTAAAATGGGTGGAACTGAATCTAAAATAGAGAAACCAAACGCTAACGTCGTAAATGACATAGTAATAAAGGTGGAAATTCCAACAATCTACCTTATAATTATTACAGCATTATTGACAGTTCAAACACTAATAAATATATATCAGTTACACAAACGCTCTATAAAAAAGGACTACACCCGTAGATTGGCAACGGTTGACAGTATAAACAAAATATAAATACGAAACAAATGGAATGGGAATATGTTTTGCAAAAAGCAAGAAATTATAAAGAAATCTTATTAAGATCTTGTAAATGCCTAAGCGTAGATAGAGACACTAGACCAGAAACCGTGGAAAAGCATTTCAAAATAATTTTACAAAAATTAGAAGAAATTAGAATCCTTTTTAATACAAGTTATTCCGATTTAACTAAAACACACCAAATAACTGCAGATGCTTTTTATGCAGATGTAAGACAAAAAACATTAGTGGTTAGTGTAAAGAAAGGAATTAATATTGAAATCCCTGAATCTCTTCATGAGCATGTAGACTTCAAATATGAAATAAAACAGGAAAACAAAATTATTGACAAAATGCCACAAACAACAATAGAATTTATAGGCACGGCTGCCAAAATATTGCCAACATTTGATGGAAACTCAATAAATCTGTTAGACACAGTCAAGGAAACTCATGAGGAACTGGCTGTCAATATAATAAAGACAAAACTAATAGGAACAGCTAGAAATATAATTTCTGCCGAATCAACTATTGCAGAAATTGTTGCTAAACTAAAAGCAACAGTTAAAGGAGAATCAGTTGAGGTAATACAATCTAAAATATTAAATACTAAACAGCAAGGCAAAACTGCCAATGTATATGCAAACGAGATAGAAGAATTGACAAAAAGGTTAGAAACAGCATATATCTCGGATGGATTGCCCAACGAGACAGCAAGAAAATACTCAACAAATTCGGCTGTAGCAGCCATAGTTAAAAATGCTACAAATGAAAAGGTTAAACTGATCATGGAATCAGGAAACTTTAAAGATATGAATGAGGTCATATCTAAATTTATAGGAAGTTGTACGGAAACAAATAACCAACAGAACGCTGTACTGGCATTCGGATACCAAAGACCTCAACGACAACAATTTCAAAATAATAGATATCAAAGAGGTGGACGTGGTAACTATGGTGGTTACCAAAACTATTACAATTATAATAACGAACGATATAATGGAAATAGAAATAACAGACGTGGAAACTATGACCACAGAAATAATAGAGGCCACTATTACAATAACAATAGAGGTTACAATTATAACAACAGAGACAACCGAAATAATGGAAACCGAAATTATATAAACACAACAGATTCAACGATTAATAATTCGGAAAACTAATATGCCCCCCTAAGATAACCAGACACAAAATATACAATTTAAACCTTAACTTGGGTTCTTTTATAAACATAGAAGTGGACAATACAGACCAAATAATAAGCTTGTTAGTCGATACTGGCGCAGATATATCAATCATAAAAACAATAACTTTAAAAACAAACCAAATAAATACAAATAGAAAAACAACAATAAGTGGAATAGGAAATGGACAAATTCAATCATTGGGAACAGTCAGTATAAATATGAAAATTCAAAATTTTAAAGTACAACATTACTTTCAAGCTGTACAAAATAATTTGCCAATACCCTGCGATGGAATCATTGGTATGGACTTTATCAAAAAACATAATTGCATACTAGAGTTTAACAATGATTCTGATTACTTTGTGGTACGTCCGACAGGTTTATCAAGACCTATAGAAATAAAAACAAGTAAAAACGTTATATTCGACCGGGTCGAATCTTAAATACCCTCCAAATATTTAGTAAGCGAATTTGAAATGTTTAACTTGGTGGGACAGAGTTCCTTTATATAATATTGTACGTCAACGCCCACTAAAGGGGGCGGGGTTCAAAAATATACAATATCATGTTTTCCACAGACGAACGTATGGGCAATGCTAGACCGTCTTAGACTTCATCACAATTCTCTTTGGAGGGTATAAAAACTGTATTTTGGCGGGGTCGCGCTGGCAAGGGCTGTGGGGGAAACATTTCACCTTTGTCATAAAACTCTAAAAATAAATGCTTGGGATAATTATATACAAAATTAAAAAATTTTTTTTTTGATAGGGTCATTTAGAGGGCAAAGGGGTGAGAGGGAGTAGGGCTGAAACCGGCAGTTATAAAACTCTAAAGATAAATGCTTGGGATGATTATATACAAAATTTAAAAAAAAAAATTTTTTGGTAGGGTCATTTAGGGGGCAAAGGAAGATGGGGGGGGGGGGGGGGGGGTACGGCAGAAATCGTCAGTAATAAAACTCTAAAGATAAATGCTTGGGATGATTATGTACAAAATAAAAAAAAAAAATTTTTGGTTGGGTCATTTAGGCGGCAAAGTAAGAGGTGGGGGGGGGGGGGGTAGGGCAGAAATCGGCAGTCATAAAACTCTAAAGATAAATGCTTGGGATAATTATATACAAAATTTAAAAAAAAAAATTTTTTTTGGTAGGGTCAATTAGGGGGCGAAGGGGAAGGAAGGGGTAGGGCAGAGTAGTACCAGGTTTCGTCTCAGCTTCGTCATTAAAGCTTAAAAGTGTTATTTTTAAGGAATGTAGGCTTAAGTAAAACAATTTGTTAAATTTTTATGCTATTTTTGCCTATAATAACGCCCACTGAAATGGGCGGGGTCAAAAAATATTTTTCTTTTATTTAATGGCTCCAAGTTTAAGGCGTTGGACCGTATTTGACATAAAAATATATCATTTGCTTAACAAAATAACCAAAAAACTTTAAAAATTATGTTGTTTTTTCTGGGTTGGTTTAGTTCTTCTTAGGGGAACTTTTTTCCCTCTTGCCCGATTTAGCCCATCTTCGAACTTAACCTGCTCTAAGTTTTAAAATATATTTATGCCAAATATCAAGAGTCTAGCTCTTTTCGTTTGGACTGAATTGTGATTTCCACAGACGGACGGACGGACGGACGGACGGACATGCTCAGTTCGTCTTAGATTTCATCACTGATCAAGAATATATATACTTTATGGGTTCTGAGATGGATATTTCGATGCGTTACAAACGGAATGACAAAGTGAATATACCCTCCAAATTCTTTTTTGGAGGGTATAAAACAAATAACCAAAATAAATTAATTTTGCCACCAAGGTCTGAGGTAATACGCCAGGTCAATTTCATTGATTGCGATCCCGAGATACTGGTGCCAAATCAGGAACCTGAGCCAGGTGTTTTTATTGCAAACACCCTGGTGAAATCGGACAAAGCATTTATTCGTGTTCTTAACACTAATGACGCTATCGCTTCAGTCACAATAGACAAAATAAAATTTGAAAATTCTTCCGATTATGATATAGTGGAAACAAAGCAGGTTAAAAATAAAAACAGAAAAACAGAAATAATAAACATTTTAAAGAAAAATTTCCCTGAACAGTTTAAACATCACTTAACGGAACTATGTACAGCATATAGTAACATTTTCGGTCTGGAATCAGAAACCATTACAACTAATAACTTCTATGAGCAAAAGTTGAGAGTAAAAGACAATAGCCCGGTATATATTAAAAACTACCGATTACCACATGTACACAAAGAAGAAATCAATAGACAAGTTACAAAACTTATAGATGATAAAATTATTGAGCCATCACATTCTGAATACAATAGTCCAATTTTGTTGGTTCCGAAAAAATCTCTTCCCAATTCCGATAAGAGACGATGGAGACTAGTAATAGATTATAGACAAATTAATAAAAAGCTAATTGCGGATAAATTCCCTTTGCCTAGAATAGACGCTATTTTGGATCAACTGGGCAGAGCAAAATATTTTTCTTGTCTGGACTTAATGTCTGGTTTCCACCAAATAGGTTTAGAACAAAACTCTAGAGATCTAACATCATTTTCAACAAATAATGGGACATATAAATTCACTAGATTGCCCTATGGTCTGAAAGTTGCGCCGAATTCATTCCAAAGGATGATGGCTTTTAGTGGACTTAAGCCCGACCAGGCTTTCTTATATATGGATGACCTGGTGGTGCTTGGTTGTTCTGAGGGGCATATGCTTTCGAACTTGACAGATGTCTTTGAATTATGTAGAAAATATAATCTCAAATTAAATCCTAATAAATGTGCGTTCTTTAGAAGAGAGGTAACATACCTAGGACACAAATGCACGGATAAAGGAATACTCCCAGACGACAGCAAATACAGCGTAATAGAAAATTATCCTACGCCTAAAAATGCTGATGAAGGAAAAAGGTTCGTAGCCTTTTGCAACTACTACAGGAGATTCATTAAAAATTTTTCGGATCATTCTAGACATCTGACTCATTTGACAAAGAAAAATGTAAAATTCGAATGGACTGAGGCTTGTGATTCAGCCTTTAATAACCTAAAAAGGGCACTAATGAATCCTACACTGCTTCAGTATCCAGATTTTTCCAAAGAATTCTGCATAACAACAGACGCAAGTAAACAAGCTTGTGGTGCTGTTTTAACACAAGAGCATGACGGAAAGCAATTACCAACTGCATATGCATCCAAGATATTTACAAGGGGCGAAAGCAATAAATCAACAATAGAACAGGAATTGACAGCAATACATTGGGCTATAATGCATTTCAGACCATACATATATGGAAATCATTTCTTAGTTCGCACTGACCACAGACCATTATCTTACTTATTTTCAATGAAAAATACAAGTTCAAAATTAACAAGAATGAGACTGGACTTGGAAGAATATAATTTCACAATAGAATACCTTAGGGGAAAGGATAATTACGTAGCCGATGCATTATCGCGCATAACAATAACTGACCTAAAAGAAATAAATAATAAAATACTTTAAATGACTACACGTTCAATGGCAAATAAGGCATTAGAAAAAGTTCCAATTGAAACAAACAAAAGGCACCAAAATGATAAAAATATGAAGCCCAATATATTTGAACCAATCATAAACTCTGACGTCAGAAAATATTGCAAACTAAAGATTAACCCTCAATATATTTATATTAAACGTGGTAAATGTGTATTTGCACGTATTCCAATAAATGAATTGTTTATTAATGGGAAATTAGACCTAGGACTATTTTTCCCAAGGCTCGAAGAAGTGGCCGATAAACTAAATATTAAAAAGGTGCAATTGGCACTTAGTGAGAAAGTTTTCGAATTTGTCTCTATTAATGAATTTAAAGAAATGGGCAATAAATTATTAAAATTATTAAAAGTAGCGCTGCTTAGTGAGGTGACCCACATAACAAATAATAACTCAATATCAGAGATATTGAAACGATACCACGATGATCCAGCTGAAGGTGGACATTCCGGTGTTTCAAGAACTCTTAATAAAATAAAAAGATATTATTATTGGAAAAATATGACTCGCGACATTACAAAATATGTTAAAGTGTGCCAAAAATGCCAAACGTCAAAAATAACAAAAAATACAAAAATGCCATTGACATTGACAAATACGCCAGACAAAGCCTTTGATACAGTGGTGGTGGATACAATTGGTCCACTACCAAAGTCATTAAATGGTAATGAATATGCTGTAACAATAATATGCGACTTGACAAAATATCTTATAACGGTACCTATACAGGATAAAAGTGCTAAATCAGTTGCAAAAGCTATTTTTGAAAATTTTATTCTTACCTATGGTCCGAAGAAGACGTTCATTTCGGACATCGGTACAGAGTATAAAAACTCAATACTTGACGAACTTTGTAGCTTTTTGAAAGTAGAAAAGCTGACATCAACTGCTTACCACCATCAGACGCTTGGAACTGTTGAAAGAAGTCACAGAACCTTCAACGAATATGTGAGATCTTACATATCCGTTGACAAAAGCGATTGGGATGAATGGCTACGATATTTCACATATTGTTTTAATACAACGCCATCCACAGTTCATGACTACTGCCCTTACGAGTTAGTTTTTGGTAGACTTCCAAATGGGTTCCAACAATTTAGTGGTGTTAATTCAATAACACCTTTGTATAATATAGATAATTACGCTAAGGAAGTTAGATTTAGACTAGAAATAGCGCATAGTAGAGCTAAGTATATGTTAGATAAGTATAAAATAAAACAAAAGTTGCATTATGATAAGGGATCAATTGAAATAGAATATAAAATAGGAAATCTGGTTTTACTCAAAAATGAGACAGGACACAAATTAGATAACCAATATAAGGGTCCCTTTAGAATAAAGAAATTAGATTTAAGAAATAATGTAACAATAGTTGACAAAATAACAAATAAAGAACAAGTAGTACATAAGAATAGGCTTAAATACTATAACAGCAAATAGAATTTTATAAGTACTTAGCATAGGATTTATTTTAAAAGGTAGGATATAGAATCATAATAGAATAAGGAAACCCTACGTTTAGAACTAGAATAGTAAAGATTTAGAGATATAGGAATAAATATACTTACAAAATACAAAATAAAAACACCTAAAGAATGATCAAAGTTAAAATGTGATTGATCATTCTTTTGTTAAAAAGGGAGGTGTAGCGTGTTTCTATTATCACCATGACCACACCCTTTGTATGGTTATGATAGGGTGCAAATTGTGCCGCTGTTGCTCTACCATCTGTAAGCAATATGATATTTTATTTTAAATAAGCACGCACACTGCTCTGATATGTATTAGTACAGTGTAAGCATTTTCCCACGATCTGGGTGGTCAATAAGCAATAACCAATAAACTCTTGTGTATGACCATATATCATGCACAATTGTTTATATTAACAAAATATATTTGTTTACATTTAAGAAATTATTGTTTAAGTATTTGTAAGAATTATTCTTTAAGTTTAGCTTAAGACAATTTTAGATTAAGAATAAAAATTCATTCAAAATAAAGCAACGGCAAAGAGCAGAAGCTCAATGCTAAATTAAAAACTAAAAAGAGTTAAAATTATTTACAAAGAACCTTTTACATAACATTGTCAGAAATCCCAAGAAATGTGCAAAGTAATCGCATAAATAGTGATGAGGAGGAGTTTTTTGATGCTCAAGATTCACCGAACCTAGAAGAGATAGCAAAGGAAGAGTTGCCTTTGAAGAGAGACTTAGAGATAATATTAACTATAAGCTATAAATATTATTACACATAGTGTATTTCTCGGTAACACAAAAGTCTAAAAAGGCGAAGAAATGTAATGGAAACACCCGTATGCAAATTACATCCATGTATGTACGTAAAACAATTCATATACAATACTTAGTATTTTATTATTGTTACGATTAACTTGTACGGTTATATGCCTATACCTATATACACGTAAATATACACCTAATGTATGGACATATTCGAGTATTATGTATAACGTATCTGACATTCTTTTATAAGTTATCTCTGTTACGATTAAGTTAGTTATAATGATTTTTGTAAAGTGTTTTTGGTCGCTGTTTGAATAAAGCACTGGTGCGGAATACATAACATTAACAAAACCCCTTTATACATCATGAAGATTTGCATTGGCCAAAAAAAATTTTTTTAATTAAAATTTTTCCTCCAGGGGTGGGAAATTGCATTTTTTTTGTATGTGAAAGTAACCAAACAGGCAACTGATGTTGTTTTTTTTTTTTTGCTAACTAAGCCTGTCTTATAATATAGGAAGAACAAAATTGGTATAAAAAATTCAGAAATAAAATTTCGAATCCACGGGATGGACAAGTGCAATATTTAATAGTACATTTAAATTTTTCTTAAAAAAATTACTTTCTACCTCATTAAGCGATGCACTGATAAACAAAAAATTAAAATTTCGCTTCCAGGGTTGAGAAAATGAAAGTTTATTTTGGTACATGCAATATTTTGTAGTACATGTAATAACCAAACTGGTTACAAAATTTGAGTTTTTCTTAAAGAAAACTACCTTATACCTCATGAAGACTTGCATTGATAAAAAAAATTTTAAAAATTAAAATTTCGCTTCCAGAGTTGGGAAATTTAATTTATTTTTTTATACATAAAAGTAACCGAAAAGGCAATTGACGTTGTTTTTTTTTTTGCTAACTAAAACTATTTTATATTTTAAGAAAAACGAAATTGGTATCAAATGGTTAAAAATTTTAAATTTTTCTTAAAAAAATTACTTTCTACCTCATTAAGCGATGCACTGATAAACAAAAAATTAAAATTTCGCTTCCAGGGTTGAGAAAATGAAAGTTTATTTTGGTACATGCAATATTTTGTAGTACATGTAATAACCAAACTGGTTACAAAATTTGAGTTTTTCTTAAAGAAAACTACCTTATACCTCATGAAGACTTGCATTGATAAAAAAAATTTTAAAAATTAAAATTTCGCTTCCAGAGTTGGGAAATTTAATTTATTTTTTTATACATAAAAGTAACCGAAAAGGCAATTGACGTTGTTTTTTTTTTTGCTAACTAAAACTATTTTATATTTTAAGAAAAACGAAATTGGTATCAAAAATTTAAAAAAAAATCAAAATTTAGATTCCAGAGTTGGATAGCTTTAATATTCTGTAGTACATGAAAGTGACCAAAATGGTTACATATGTATATTAAGTTTTACTTACATAAAATTTTTTCATGCCTTTTTAAGGTTTGCATTGGTAAAAAATTTAAATTTCGTTTTCAGGTTTGGGAAATTGAAATATTTTTCTGCATAAAAGTAACCAAAAAGGCAATTGACGTTGTTGTTTTTGCTAATTAAAACTGTTTTATAATTCAGGAAGAACAAAGTTGGTATTAAAATTTTAAAAAATCAAAACTTCGACTCCAGGGTTGGCCAAATGATATATTTTATGGTACATGAAAGTGACCAAAAAGTTTAAAAATTTTAATTTTTTTGTCAAGTAAAACTATGTTACACCACACTAAGAATTGCATTGTTAAAAAAGTAAAAATTCGCTTCCAGAGTTTGAAAATCGAAATGTTTTTGCCACATAAATTCCAAATTTTGTGTTTTTAGTGAGTTTAATCAATTTTATATATCAGAAAAAAATAAATTAGTATTGAAAAATTAAAAATTCGGTTCCAGGGTTGGAAAATCTAAATTTTTTGAAAGTACCCACATAAACTTCCAATTTTGTTTTTTTCTGTGAATTAAACATATTTTATATTTCGCTAAGAATTAAATTTGTATTAAAAATTTTAAAAATTAAAAATTAGGTTCCAAGTTTGGAAAATCGAAATTTTTTTGGTACATACAAGTAACTATATAAACTCCCAACTTTAGTTTTTTTCATTGAACTAAATTTTTTTTATACTTCGCTAAGAATTAAATTGGTATTAAAGATTTTAAAATTAGAAATTCGGTTCCATGGTTGGAAAATTTAAATTTTTTGGTACATGAAAGTACCCACATAAACTCCCAATTTTGGTTTTTTTCAGTGAATTAAACATATTTTATACTTCGCTAAGAATTAAATTGGTATTAAAACCGAAATTTTTTAGTACATAGTATTAGCCATATAAGTTCCTAATTTTGGTTTTTTTGTGGATGAATTCTCTTTTATGCTTCGGGAAGAGTTAAATTTTTATTAAAAACCAAAAAAATCTAAAAGACGATTCTACGGTTGGACAATTAGAACTTTTTGGGGTACATGAAACGGATTATTACTTTTTGTTTTTCAATTAAACCTATTTCATAATTTTGAAAGACGGTCAGAGGTATTAGAAATAACAAAAGCCAAACATTTAGCTTCCTAGCTAAATGTTTGGCAATTTAAATGAAATTTAAAATAGTATTGTGACAACAATATGTCAAATAAAAATTTCATAACAGTTTAATTTAGATTTTATTTTTCATTTTGCCTTATAAATACTTTTCCATTTATCCAATGGATTTCTGATTGTATAAAGGTGTAGAATAATAAAATGGATTCATATCGAATATAATTTATTTATTGGGTTAATTTTGTATGACTTTCAAAGCCTGCTATGCTTATTCTGTTGTGTTTATATTTTTATCAATATATCAATATCCTCTGGATATCTTCTTCAGGTTACCAATTTAAAATTAATTAATATTTGGTTGTTTTAAATAAACTATTCTTTTGTTTTAAAAAAGTGGAAGAAAATAATTTTATATAGTCCAAAATGTGGGTTAAATCAGGATTCACTTATAATCCATTAAGTGGCTTATACAGAAAATCGGTTATAGTCCAAATTCGCTTATAGTGCGCAAAAGTTGGGCAACTACAGTTATAGACTATAAGCGAAAAGTACTGTATTATTATGAAAACTTAAATTCGATGAAATCCATCTTTTGCACTGAACATAGACCTACCAAAATGCTATCGAATCTGAAAAAAAATTCTAGGAAAAGTTTCGTTTTTTATATTCTTTGTACATCAAAAATGTACGAACGTACGTTCGTGACCCCTAGAAATGCCCATAAGTTGCTTATGTATAAGCAATGTTTATAATATTTCTGTAAAACACTGTGATGAATATCTTAACTTCTCTGTATTAGTATTTTTGTCTCTATGCAAGCGCATTTGTTATTTTACGGTAGAAACAACATCTATATTCGTGCTATTTAGTCATATTGTCATAATATTTTAGACCAGTTGTTGTTGTGCTGCATACAAAGAAGTCATAAAATAATAGCACCCTTTCAGGTATGTTATTGTTTTGTCATAAAATAGCTCTAGAGATCTGAGTCGAACGGTTGAAAGTTTTTAGGACAGACGACGATAGTATATGTTTGCCGCCGTTACTTATAAATGATTCACGACTAAAAAACAGCTAAAAAATTACTCATACCTATATGTCTGTACATTAAATCACATTTTTATAACATAAAAAATATTAAAAGAGAACTAAATCGCAAAAACTATATATATGTATATACATGTGAAAATTTATTCTCATTTAACTTACGTAGCTGGCAGCCACTGAACGTTTTTCCGTATGCCGCCGGGAAAAAATTTTTTCAGCTCATATCAAGGCAGCAGCTGTTTTAGTTTATACATACAAATTGTGCACCAGAAGACAAATTTAATAATTTTAAATAGAAATGGAGTTTTTAGACTTTTTAGCATTTTCTTTATTACAATTATCTTAATTATCTTTTGCTTTGATAACATCTAATTACAAAAGTGTTGTTTTCTTATCAGCTGATCGATGTTGAAAATAGCATACAACGTTATGACGGGTTCTTCACACTAGTCATATTTTTCGTGCTATTATTTTATGACATGACTTTATGGCTACAGTGTGAATCCCCCAATTATGTATAGAAAAACAGATAATTTTGGCAGTCAAACATTGCTGATATACCAAACAAGGAACGATGTTTTTCATTTCTGAAATAAAATAGTCTATTAATATATCAAAGACGTAACTGACGTTCTTTTGTACTCCTACATACATATATAATACGAGAGGGTTGTTAACAAATTAGGGAAATTCGTGAGCTAAGTACATTCGACAAGCATTTGTTTAATATTATTGCATTCGTCTCGAATGCATGTACGAATAGACCAAGCCAGCTTAACACTTTCGTATCGAGGTCTTTAGGAAACGAAAAAAAACGTTTGCTTTAATTAATTAATTAAAAAATTTACTTTATACCTCATTAAGCGATGCACTGATAAACAAAAAATTAAAATTTCGCTTCCACGGTTGAGAAAATGAAAGTTTATTTTGGTACATGCAATATTTTGTAGTACATGTAATATCCAAACTGGTTACAAAATTTGAGTTTTTCTTAAACAAATCCACCTTATACCTCATGAAGACTTGCATTGATAAAAAAAATTTAAAAATTAAAATTTCGCTTCCAGGGTTGGGAAATGTAAATTTTTTTTTTATACATAAAAGTAGCCAAAGAGCTAATTGACGTTGCTTTGTTTTGCCAACTAAAACTATTTTATATTTTAGGAAGAACAAAATTGGTATCAAAAATTTCCAAAAAAAATAAAATTGTTATCAAAAATTAAAAAAAAAACAAGTAAAAGTGCTATATTCGGCAGTGCCGAATCTTAAATACCCTTCACAGATGTAATTCTTTTCGTTTAAATTTTTTGTGTAGGAAGCTAAATGTTTGGCTTTTCTTATTTCTAATAGCTCTGAACGCCTTTCAAATATATTAAACATGTTTAATTTAGAAACAAAAAGTAAAAATCCATTTCATGTAACCCAAAAAAACCCAAAAATTGTCCAACCGTGGATTAGTCTATTAGATTTTTTTGGTTTGTAATACCAATTTAACTCTTCAAACCAAAATTAGGAACTTATATGGTTAATTTTATGTAACAAAAAAAATTCAATTTTCTAATCCTGGAACAGAATTTTTAATTTAAAAACTTTTAATACCGATTAAATTCTTAGCGAAGTACAATATAAAATATGTTTAAATTTTTATTAGTCGAACTTTTTCTTATGTAAATTGTTAATTTTTTATCGGGCTTAAGTTCGAATCTTGCATGACTGCAAATTATTTCTTTTGTTATTTTTTATTATTAATAAATGAATTTGTTTAAATTCTATTTATTATTTTTTATATTAAGATTGGAATATTAAGAATATTTTTAATAATCATCAAACCAGCAGAACGGATCAGTACTGATTTCGAGGCCGCTACGCCATCTCATCAGCATTCTTTGTTCAATTTTTCCCACTTTTGCAAGTGGTGCTAGTTAGTAGGAATATCAACTATTTAACCAATATTTTAACGAAAATTGAATATGAGAAGTTATCACATTCATATTATTAAGTTATTACATTTTGGTTAGTACGAAATTCCCCAACCCTGACGATTAATATTCCAAATATTCCAATATCTCTTTTGCTTTTTCCAGAGCCATCGGCTGCTGATAGGTAAAGCTTCTTTGTTATTTATGTTCAAGAATTTGAATTTAGTTGTCAATTTACTTTGAACAAGTGCGCGTGCCCCCGCAATGTTTTAAATTATGTATGAAT